>CABEEJ010005807.1:6695-46077 GCA_901482245.1 Timema douglasi | reverse complement strand
ATAGTAAATATAAATTTGTAACTTTTTTTATTAATATAGTTCATTTTAAATTTACAAGTTTAATGCAATGCAAAAAACCGCATGTTACTATGCATATTTTTTAAGCAATAGCCGGCACAACTTTATCGTTCTTATATAGTAGGTGTCCATCCGAATCTTAAATTACTTTATAATAGTGACTATCATGGATAAGATTTTTTTTTCTAATTCAAACTATCAAAATGTTATATTATCTGAATAACCTTTGTCACGTTTTAATTCGGGGGATTGACGTTCTAGTATATATGGTGCATAGGCCAGTGCATAGTGTGAATCTTGTTTTTAATTTAACCCCCTCTCCATATGCTTCCCATGCTAATAATTCTTACGCACACTCTTGGTGTGAGAATTAGAAGAGTACTAACGTAGGTCTGCATTTATAAATTCATTAACAAATTTTTAACCACTATCTAGCTACGTTAATAATGATTATGTGAAAAATACGAATTAAGAAAGAAGGAGATAAATGAACATGTCAAGTCAAAGGGTGTGAAATAAGAGCGTAAGAAGGAGATGGGAGAAGACGTCAAGTTACCGGCTCACCAAAGGTATAATTCAAACCTCAAGACATTATTAGAAATGGTCCTCTAATTAGAACCGATGAACTCCGTGGCAAAGATAATCCTCTCAGACAACCTAGTCGTAAATGTTTTTTAGGTATGAAGAATATTTTAGTGACTAAGAATATGCAGATATTATGAGACACGTTATAAATAATATTATCTTACGATTAATTGACAATCACTTTTAACGAAACATTTATGTAAAATAAATGTTTATTAATTACCTAGTATTAACTGTAGTAATTTTCATTAGTCTCTGCGTCAGTATTTTGATAACAAGAAACGTGTGAGGTTGTCAAATGCCATTGAACATACACTAACAATATTTATACTTCTGAAACCGTTCTGAGAGCTCACTGGTTCACGGGATTTTATTCTGGGTTCTCTCCCTTATTAATATCATACATTGGTTCAAACCCAAATGGGGTCGACGGGTTTTTCTTGTGTGATTAAAATCCGTAGCACAGCTTACTTGGGAGGGGAATTAAAGCCGTTGGTATCGTTTCAACTGTGGAATGTGGAATGTAAAACAACCCTGGAAATTATGCGAAACATATTCTTTACAGCAATATTGATGGGCCCTTTCGCTCTCACTCATAGAAATTCTCATGTGCTGGATTTAATCAGTTTAAAAAATGCACGTTAAATACCTCAAATAAACAAAATATCACAAATAAGTTTAAACAAAAAAAGTTGAATATCAGTGATTAGACCATTAATATCAGAACATGCCTCAATTATTTACTAACTACATAAATGAGCTTAAAGCAGTCGTATTCAACCTTTTTTTTGTTCACGTATCCCCAAATATAAATATCTTCAACCTTGTACCCCCACATTTTTTTTTAGTTATTCATTTCTGTACTCTACAATGATAAATGTTTGGCCATGACAGGAATCGAACCTGAGACCCCTAACCCAGAACACAGACACACTTCAATTATCAAGATCTTGACTTGATTGGTAAAAATAAATTATATAAACTTGTATATTTGGGAGAGTAACAAAAATCACCAAAAATCACAAAATTGTATTTAAAAAAAGTATTTAATTAGTTTATGACGTAATAGATACGATAAAAAAATAATTGGCACTAAGTCTAACAATTTTACTAAAATTTGATTTTAAGTATCTCCCCTAACTAAAATCATACATTTGAGTCTAAGATTAAAATTTAGATTTGAGATTAGAAGGAAATTTTAAGGTTTAAATTTGAGATTTGGATTCGATAAATATAGGATTCAATCCATCTATGGTCTCCTACTTATAATATAGGTTCATAGTATAGTCCGTTAAGGTAAACACTTTCAAGTTAAACAAAGTACACATATCTGGCAGCTCAGGTTCGCAAGGTCGTCTTAAACACCCTCATCCGAAAGTAGTTTTAACACTGTATTATTGTATTCCTCCTGCCTTGGCTAATAGCTTATTGGAGTCATAGAGAATGCCAAAGATACAAGCCTAAGTATATGTATAACTTTGGTTTAACCCCTCTAATTTATTTAAACTAGACCCGCATGGTCTAACGCGCTACTCTCTCAGTAGACTAGAATGCCGATGACTGGAAGATCAAGGTTTGAATCTCAGTCGGGTGTACTGAGGTTTTTCTCAAAAATGGTTTTCCACTCCCCTTCCAAGCAAATTCAAATACACTTACTATCAATTTAATATTTCTCATACCTAAAATCATGAGAGTTATTATGACACAGGTGTATAACCCGAACGGGTATTAAGACGCGGTGCTAAAACAACCTATAAATAGCTTCTAGACTTCTTCCATTAATTTTTCAGGTACTAAACGCGAGCATATGGAATATACGATGAGTTTAAGCACTAACATTTCATTAGCAATAAGAGCGAATGGTTTTTTAACTGGTATTTTCAAAGTAATCTTTGCAAATTCCAAATATAAGCCATTATATTACTTTAAATATCCAATATGAATGTGTGAAAATGTTTTTTTTATCCGCGAAATAAAGCTCATTATTATAATTAGGCCATCAATCTTACGATTGGTTTGATGCAGCTTTCCTTCACTTTTGTCTACTTTGGGCCAAATTATTAACGTCTTTGTACCTTCATCTGCCAACATCGTTCACTATCTGGTTAATGCATTCCAGTCTTAAGTATCCCTCTTGAATTTATCTCTTCTACATCGCCTTATATGATTATCTTCGACAAACTATAATGTCTCAGCCTACCATATTAACTCCTCTTTGCTGTATACCTTTACAAAGTTTCCTTTCTTCATTTGCTTTTATTAGTAATCCTATATTTGATGCCATCTCCATGCATGATATTTGAAACATTCTCCTGTAGCACCACGTTTCAAATTCTTATAATAGTTTCCTTTATGTTGTACGAATGGTTTAAGTTTTACATCCCTAGAGCGCAACGCTCCCAACATACGCCTTTAGGAACAGTTTACGGATTTACAAATCTATGCTAGTCAAGGTTAGTAATGTCTCCTTGTTATAAAAAGTTTTTTTCACAGTTCTCCAATATAGAAATACAAATTTATTGTCCTAACACAAAACACGTTATTTTTTTGTGATTACTAGAGATACTTTCCCCGTCCACTTTATGAACACGTGTAAGAAAACACGACAAAACCTATTTGTTCCACGTGCTACTAGCCAAATCAATTCTAAAACTTGCATTCGAATATAGAGCATTAAATAAAATATGGGCAATTTGTCTGTGAGCAGTGTCGATTCTCGATGCAAGTGAGTTTTTAAGTCACTACAATGCTTTCTTTAGTTAGTGACATAAGGACTGGTTTAACTTAAGAAACCCATCAGTTTGGTATTATGTTAAAATTTAACAAGTGTGGCGTGTTTTACAACAAGGAATCAAGAAGAATGGCTAAAATTTAATTTAGATAATCGTTATCATTGAAATTAAAAATGGTAAGATTAACTTTTTTTTTTTTTAGAAATATACCGCAAACTTAGTTTAAAACTGTTCTTTTCCCATGCCTTTAGTGATAACTTAATAAGCATTTTTATATATTTATAAAAAATGTTTGCTAAGAAGGTGCAGCAACTTGGACCCCACTTAGTACGTCACTTTGTAATTCTAAAATAGGAGAAAAAAAAGTGAACTAATGGTTGAACGAAGCGATTTAATCCAACCGTGTAAAGTTTGTGAACACACCTCTACGAGGCAGATACCCTTGTCCTTGACAAAACAAGGTGGGCATGCGCAGAGAAGTCGCCGAGATTCCCACATAAGGTCACTGTCAAAGATAATACATAGAGTAGGCCTACGAGCAGGTTTGATGCAGGCAGGTTCTAGATACGCAGATCATAGAACCATGAAGGTCATAGGAAAATGTTCAATCATTGTTTTGGCGCTGTCGACCATTTTGTTTATCATACTTACTGTCAGCCACCTTGGCTATGTCAATAAGGCGTAGGTCTATCAGCCAAGGTTCTCGGGTTTAATTCCCGGCATGGTTGAAAAATTGATCATCCGCGAAATTGGGCCTTCCATTTATCCAGTGATTAATTAACGACTGAGGAACTGGCTGTAGTGTCTTATATAGAATTAAGCTAGTTTGTAAGCTGTGCGCTGATATCTGTCGTTTCGTAGAGTTAACATTAAATAGGTACCCCACATAAACAAAATATTCATTATAAGAATCAAGTTGGGAAAAGAAAAACTAAGCCATTCCATTAATATAAATGTATTATGCACCGTAACACGTTCTTTTCAATCAAGATAATTATGAATTAATTCTGGATTAATCGAATACAATAAAAAATAGAAAGATCATTCGTTGAATGCGTAAATTGGAATAGTTATGATTATGCATTCCTACCTATGCTTCTTATTTGTCTAGGTTTCCTTCCGTTGTAAATGAGTTAAGAGAAAGGTTTCAACCAAATTGTAAATTTGTGAATTCTTTTGGATCACTATTCTGGTCCACGCGATATGCAAACGATTTAAAAGTACACAGTTTTAGTATTTTATTTTATTTACAAAAAGTAATAGAAAGTTAAGAGCTACCCGCATTAAAGTTTGCTTGTTTATACTTTGAGTGTCACAAAATATATTCATGACTTTAAATCGTATTAAAAATATATTAAAACACATTACTAGTGGAATGGTCAGATTAAAAACAATTTTTAGCTAAACTTTGTAACCCATAAAAACCCTTTTCAAAAATAGTATCAATGATTTTTCAAAGTTAATTTTAAAGGCAAAAAAATAAAATAATTGAAATACATAAAAAATGAGTGGTATGGTTATTATTCGGAATTAATTTCGCTAATCGAATAGGGATGAGAATGTTTACTTATTTAGGAAATCTACCCTAATTTGCATGTAGAAAATGGAGTAAGCCCCTTAAAAAAATACCTCAAGTACACACGACCAGGATTCAAACTCTGAACTCCCTGTCACCAGCAGTTCACTAACATCAGGGTGACGCGTTAGACCACACGACCACCGATGTGGGTCTTTTAGTAATTGAAATGATAAATATATTCATATTTCGGAAGCAGCTTCATCAAAATACTTTTTATAGACCGATCATGGTAAAAAACTTATCAAAACGGGGTCAATATTGTTTTAAAACTATTATTAGGTTTAACAGTTGTCGAAGCCAGTAAGTAGCATCGTTGCTGAACATCTGAGCCATGGGTGTTATCTGGGGTGACCGGGAATAGCTTTATTCAGAAAATTGAAAATCCGCGTTCGAAGAAATGTATAAATAATTCAAGGTAACTTTTTTATACACGATTTATAAAATTAATTCCATCATTATTATTCGCGTTTATTTGATGATAAATAAAATAGTGAAATAATTTATTATTTTAAATGAAAATGGATTAATCCTTTCACCATAGTAACTGTCAAAATAATGTAAGTCAATCTGATTTCGCTTTGCGTTGTAAACTATGGTGAAATGGTGGTAGAAAAACAGTTTTATATTACTTTTTCTCTCTATGATTACCAAATGTAGCTATGTTAATTTTACTATTTTATCGTAACTAATAGAAATTAACAGTTCAAGTACCTTGGAAGTCTGATGAGAAAGGATATCTATTACACCACCAAGGAAATTAGGTCTCGAGACTCGCCATGTCCAAAGAAGCTTTCAACAAGAAGAGGTTACTACTGACTTTAGGAATAAATTGATTAAATTCTACATTTGGAGCAGAAACTTGGACTCTGATGAAAATGGATAATAAATACTTTGAGAGCTTTGATATATGGTGCTGGAGAATACTTGAGAATATCGGCTGGACAGATAGGGTGACAAATGAAGTCCCAAGAAGAGAAACATTTTGAATGTGATTCTTCGGTACAAAGAAAACTAGATCGGACACATTCTTGGGAGGAACTGTATTCTGCATGATGTAATAGAAGGAAAGGTTGAGGAAAAGAGTAGGTTAGGATGAAGGAAGATTCAAATATTGGATGACTTAAAAGGAAATAATAATATAATTGGTCAAAAGAGATTGTTGCATAACATTTGATTTGATACGTTAATCTATGAAAATATCTCTAGTTTGTCAGAGGGTGCGCTCTCACCTTGACTCGTACAGGACGTAGTTGTCATTCAGATGAGATGTTTGACGAGCCTTCATTAAATTCACACCTCTTGTCCTCATTTCGAGACCACATTCCAGTCCAAGATCGAACAAGAGCACAGGGATTGTTATGATTCTAACACACACCTTGGACAAGTGGACAAAGCGGTCGACTATTAGACTTAGAAGACTGTGATTCTGTATAGATAAGGTCTTAAAGTGAAAGTATTTGTATATGGTTATCGCACTGCCTGCGTCAGATAGTGTCTTATATATAATCGAGATTCAGATGTCAGCCAATCAATCCCCACTCATTAGACCTGAACCGCCTGTTATTCATATTCTGAGAGGTTTGTTGACTCCCGAGACTATACTATAAGTGTGGCTCAGTCATTCACTCTCTTTCTTACATGTATTTTGGAAACATCTGGTTGGCATACATTTTGTTTCTTTTAGCTGAGACAGAGTTTTTTTTAAGGATTACATCACAATATTATTTGCTATTAAATTTCTCATTAGACTTTAGCTTTCTTAACCAAATGATAATTGTATCCAAAAACTACTTTCAAACTAATATGATTCTAGAACAAACATAATAAAAGCTGGTAGTCATTGCTGTGAAAGTGATTTGAAACTCCCTTTGATGAATCACAAATATTTCTGTCATTATGGGCAGTGAACCGAAGACCCTTAACCTATCAAAGAGACGAAATTAAAACTGGTCTAAGGTGTCAGAATCGTGGCATTATGGAAATATAAGATTATTCCTTTAAAGGTTCAAAGAATGCAGGATAGTTCCACTAAGTTTTAGCTGAAATCTATTTATTGAGCTTGAGTAAATCTGCGGGTGGTTAACTTTGTAGCACAGTTCTGGTACAGTCAATGAGATGCTATTAAGAAAGACACATAATTAGGTGTTACGGCGGTATATATGGTCCATTTTCTTTCATTTCAACTTTAACTTTAAAATTATAAATAAATAAATCGTTTAATATACAGGACAAACACTATACGCTTAGTGGTCATTGTTGAAAAATTTAAGTTTTATTTTACAATTTTCAAATAGAGAAGAGAAAAGTATTATTAACATTAATATCAGTAATGACGTTTTAGTCAAAAAGGCTTATCTTACTTTAAGAATCATTTCAACTGGCATGGTTATAAAGTTGGATTCTGGAGCAAATGTACCCGCATTTGCGTCGATAGAGTGGGAAGATATTTAGGAGATCACAACTATATACCCCCTGCCGGAATTTGAGCTCCAGCCTCATTATCAGCTAAAACCAGTCCAGACGAGACTAGTGCCTTTGTTCAACGCGCCTCCCAGATGCAGGTGTGTTCCCCTTACATATTACTACAATAAGATAGAGGAAGATCATTATTTGAGAGCTGGAAACTCATGTTGTCACAATGGCGGGAATAAAAATTAATAATGTAAATACAATTGTTTTGTTTAATTAATTGCGTAAATATAAATTGTACATTAATCTATAAGAAAGTATTATTGGAAGCTTTAGATACATTTTTGAATTACATTTTTAGTTAATAGACCAAATTAGACATTAAAAGTAATTAACATTTGGAATTCTATAAATCAATTTTGGTAATCAAAAGTGGGCTCGTTTTAAAAATCAGGGTTTACCTCCCCGTGCTATTTTAATTGCTCGTATAATGTAGTGATACAAGTAGAATTAAAGGAAAGTAAGAGGGGAGGGACACAGAAAGTAAACCCAACTAAGATTCGACCCTTGACTCCCTCTCACTAACTAGACAATATGAGCCTGACATTTAGTCAGCGCACCCACGAGTATTGTCGACAGGCACAACAGATGCCATTGAATTAGGTTGATACATGTTGCTTATTTCTAAAGTCAATCTATGAAATGTAAATTTCAAAAGAAAACAATATATTTGGTATCTTAATATTCGAAATAGTTAAAATGACCTCATGTGTATGTATATCGCCTCATAACCTTGACCGCCTTGTTCCCAGCAGTGCAGTAGCGAGTAGGGCAGTAAGGCAGACGATTGACCGTGTTGGAAACATGCCTTTGACAGGATGGTACGTGTCATATACCTCCTGAATACATAATCTACTGTCATGCATCCACAGTCATATACACGGAACACACATCGTCCTTTGCTCCGTCTGCATGGACAACATACTGACACGCAATTCATGAGTGAGTGGCCAACTCTCATTGAAACACACAATTTGAATTGTTAGTAGCTAACCTTTTCTCTTCTATGAATTGTAACCAATATATTTCCCTCTAACAAGTTTAGACCTTGCAAGTAGTGCTTAATCGGATCTAGTTGACAATATTGTTTTTCTTCAGACATAGTGATGATTTCTGAATAAAGATTGCGAATCTCGCTCTAGTACTAAATGTAAAACAAATTTAGTGTTTTGGCGGATTTTTATTTTAGATTTTATTTATTTATTGCAGGAAGAACGTTAAAATAATATAGAACAAGAGTGGTGTGCCTTTATCCAAAATATAATAGTTTATTTATTACTCTTGAAAATAAACCTCTCTGGTGTCATTTAGGCCTCTAAGGATTCCCAAAGATATTTTCCTTATAAGAGCTAAAAAATTGGATCATTATATATACAAATATATTTTAATACTTGGCTTTGGATAG
Source organism: Timema douglasi (assembly GCA_901482245.1). NCBI lineage: Eukaryota > Metazoa > Arthropoda > Insecta > Phasmatodea > Timematidae > Timema > Timema douglasi. The sequence continues at coordinate 37,289 of CABEEJ010005807.1, read as the reverse complement.
TTAACTTATCTCTTAACACGTTCATTAATTTACATTCATGTCTGATATTATGATGAGCCTTTATCCGAAAAATGCTTGTAACTCAAGCTTATAGGCTCATTTGCATTATTTTTTTCTAGTTTTAATTTGTAGACCAAAAATACTCTTTTAGAAAAGTTATTAATATAAGATCAAGGATTTAAACAATAGTTAAACATATTTTTGAAAAACTTTCTTCCTTTTTTAATTACGTGTTTTTTTAAGGGTGAGCACTTAGCCAAATTAGTCCTTCAACCACAGAACAAGCTGTGATCATCAAATAGCACGACACAAAGAAAGACAGGCGAAGGAAAAGCCAATGGTATGAGAAGTTACTATCGTTAGTTACACCAACGTGTATCAATTAGCTATGAACTATAATCATCAACAATCGACCGAAGTGTCTGGGACACCCTGACAACGGACAACAGGAAAAAATATTGACCGACACAGTTGTGAGTGATCCAGTCAAATGGAGTGATTTAAGTTATGACCAAATTCGTGACCCAGAAGTTTAAGGTGGGGGTGTAGGCAATGGGAGTCTAGTCAAGTATTGTTGTAGTTGTCTAATGAAAACTGGTTTTGGTCAAAATAAATAAAATGAATTTGTAATAAAAATATATGAGTTTAAATTTTTTCACATGCTGAGTTCAAAAGTTATTGAATATCTGTCAGAAATATAGCGGTATTAGATGACAAACTTTTTAAATGAAAAGAGAAAATTGTCATTAAATTCCAGGACACTCTTGACAGATATTCAACAACTGTTTAGATCAACATGTATAGAAGACTGAAGTATATGTTTTTTACTGAAACATTTTATTTATTATGGCCAAAAAAAGTTGTAAAAACTGTAAAAATACTGCCTATAACTCGTGTTCCTTATACTTCCATTTTAAGTACGTCAAGGCGTAGCAGGATAGTACACCATACTACAAGTACACATGCTGAAAGGAAACAAGACGCAGGGTGGTTTTTGTGTAATAAACACACACGGCTGTCAGCCAACATGGAACGAGCCTGGGCAGAACACTATGCTTCAACAACTCGACGTAAGCTGGCCCTGAACTGCTTCGTAATGTGAAATCCACTTTTCATACACTTCAGTTACGAAAGCATGCCCTGCTCTGTATTCTCTTCTATAGCATGATTTTAGTTTAGATCATGCTAGAATAAAAAATAACTTATTTCGCAACAATTACAGTAATGTACAGTAGCATTTTGGTAGAAAAAAAAAGGCATTATATAACGGACTGCCTACCAAAATCAAGGTGCCTAATCCTCAAGGTTCGCTTAGCACACGTTTAATTGTTAACAAGTTATGGATACTATAAAGCTTAAAATATTTTCGTCGCCCCCTAGTTTTACTAACATATTAATAATTATGATTTATTCTAAACGTTTCTTTATTTACTGATAACAAATACAAATATAACTGTATTTAGTGGGACTACTGAAGTTTAACATTATTATTATTATTATTATTATTATTATTATTATTATTGGCACCGCGTCTTACTACCCGTTCGGGTTAGACGCACTTACGCTAATGTGTAATGGTAGGGTGATTGTGAGATGAAATGAAGGACCTACAGTTTAACGTGGAATCCGAACCACGGTGGAGGCCTGGCATTCCTCACATCATAAGATGTCTTGTCAGAGGTGAAGGAAGGGTTTGGTAATCAGATAAATCTTTGCCGGGACCGAGGATTGAACCCCGGCCGCCAGCATAGAAGTCTGACACCTTACCCCTAGACCGCCAGGTCACCCTGCAGTTTAACACTTTCCATTAATTGGTATATTCTTGTTTCATTGTATTACCTAATGCTATTCGCATGCAGGAGTTGATTTTGCTACTTCGTTTTAATATTTGCAATTGTGGAAAATCCCTTTTCACATAAATAAGTAGAAACAAAAGGCAGAAAATTGTAATGGCGATAGTTAGTTAACAGATGGGAATTATTTGTACTATCCATAATTTCTATTATTCGTGTTTCCCCACCATTACACTAGAAAATAGAGTTTACTCTACTTACATGCTTACGATCATCGAATTTTCTTCCAAAACATAACTTTAAAGATAAATTGACTTCATTAATAAGCAAATAACATTTTAAATTATTTTTCCGAGGCCCCCCAAAAAACCTTTTGAGGCTCCCGGTTAATAATCGCTGCTTTAAGGTTTGTCCGAAACCTCTGCTCCGCTTGATTGATATCTCGGCCACCAGTAGGCATACGCATATATTTTCCTGGTGCGATACACTTTTCTACTATCCATCGTACTGTCAGTTTGGTAATAATTGAGATTTGCTATTGTTACTCATATACTAAACTAGCGATCCCCCACTGTGATATAAGAATTATATAAGCCCCCCCTTCCCCCCCACACACAAATATAGTTTTGAATTACGGTCGACTTCATACACATTTTCCCCCCCGAGGAGGATGCGGCATATTTTTATCACAGTTATCTATGAAACTTAATTCTTCAAAAATGTGTTAAAAATAGCCTAATTAAGAAGATAATTTTAAAATTTAACAATCCGACCTCGAGGTGCATTCGGACCCCCCTTCCGTTCACCTATGTTAAAAATTTCAGATCTCTTGCGTGTCGTAGATTTGTCTGGGCATCGCACACACAGACACACACACACACACATCCTTTTATTATTATAGATTAAGCCACTTTACCGTAAAGAGAATAGAAAAGTAGCTCTGCTTGGAGGAATTTGATTATGTCAATGTTTACGTCACCCCAGTACACATCAATTATATTTCAATACGAAGTGTGTCACACGTAATTTAAAAAAAAAATTAGAGTAATTACGTTAGTTGGACATTAAGGTTTAATATCATCAAAAGTTATAAAATTTGACATTTTTTAATAATAATAATAATAATAATATTATTTGGCACCGCGTCTTACTACCCGTTCGGTTTATACGCTTCAAGTACTAATTACGCTAATGGATTAGGAATTGGGAAGGATGAATTAGAGGAAGTGAACCTGTATTTGTGTGGAGGGAGAGTGGAAAACCATTTTAGGAAAAACCACCCCCAGTTCACCTGACCAAGATTCGAATCTCGATCTCGTCATCCTTAGCAGCCGAGCTCAACACGACAAGCGCGTTAGCCAACTATGCCACCGAGGTGGGTGACATGTTTTAATAGCTTGGTTTGTCTTCTAGCCCACCTCGGGGGTGTAGTTAGCTAACACTAGTTTCATGTTGATCTAGACTGCCAAGGACGGGGAGATCAAGGTTAGAATCTCACTCTTGTGAAATGGAGGTGGAGTACCTAAATGGTTTTCCACTCTCCCTCCACGCAAATGTGGGTTCACTCCCTCTATATTCAACCTTCCAAGTTCCTAATCCATTAGCTTAATTAGTATTTAAGCGTATAAACCGAACGGGTAGTAAGACTCTGAACACAAGTTTGTTTTCTATATGGCTTTGTAAGTAAGGAAGCGGTCGCAAGAAATGCAGACATTTTTCTAGAGGCTAGTAAGGCAGTAGGCTTAGAAGTGAACACTAAAAAGACTAAATATATGACCACACAGAGAACAAAGTTTTGGGGACGATACTTTAGAGATTACTTCGAGCAACATATCATTTAACAGGGTTAATTAGTTTAAATATTTAGAACAATTTTTAACCAGCTATAACGATACTAAATTGGAAATTGGAAGAGGAGTACAGACAGGAAATGCATGCCACATTAGGGGTGTGAAACGTGGTATCTTACCTTACATGACGAAAACAAAATTAGGATTATAAAAAACCAGGTGCTTAGGAAGATATTCGGCCCTAAAAGGGATTAGGCTACTGGGGAGGGGAGGAGGTTACATAGTGACACACACATAGCTTGTTATTCTGAATCTGCGCTGTTTATTAGTTATCGAAAGTAGGTGAGACCCCTAATGGACAGAAAAAAAAAATCTGCTTTTGAAGGCGAATGGTTTAAATCGTCACTCTTGTAATAGATTTCTAAAGATGGTGAGATATGGATTCAAATTCCGGTAAGGTGTATTTTTCTTAAACCGTTTCGCACGCTCCCTTCCCGCAAATTCGGGTACACTTTTTATAAATTCAATCTTTCTAGTCTAAACGTAATTATTATACGTGTGTATTACCTGAATAGTTAGGCAACATAACATTCACAGAAACAAATCAAAGGGTACCTATTTGACATTAATATACTTTTATTCAAGTGTCAATAATAATATGGTCCCTGGTCCATTATTTATGACATAGTGTGAGTGGTTCGGAGTCGGGCCTATATTATAATGGGGGTTCAGTGACTATAATATCTCAAGCTAGAATGTTTGTTATTGCTTTTAAATTTTAATCCCTGTGCATACGGTTTTAAAAACATGCAACAAGGAATGGCAAGTTGCCGAGACTGAAATCTGAGACCCTTATATTAGTGTCAGATTCCTACAATTCTTCTTAGCACCACATATTACTACCCATTCAGGCTATAAGTTTAAGTACTAATTACGCACACTGGATTAGGAGTTTAGGAGGTTGAATTTATAGGAAATGTACCCTCACTTGTGGGAGGAGAGAGAGGGAGAGAGGGAGAGAGAGAGAGAGATATATAAAGAGAGAAAACTCTCTCAGTATGACCAACCGGGGTCAAACCCTTGATATCCCCATCATAGGCAATCTAGTATGTGATAGTGACGCCTTAGACCATGCAGCCACTGAAACTAACAATTAAGATACGATGTAGCTTAGACGTATTTAATAACTAGTAGGCCCACAATCAACAAAATGGTTAACAATGACTCAATCTGTGGGCTAAGAGGGTAGAGCAGAAACAACAAATCCATATTGCGTGGACAGGGGATGGAAAAATCACAGAAGAAACCACATTTGAAACTCAACTCCACCAAACCAAGTGTACCTGGCTGCTAATCTAACCCTAAACTCTCCGTCGACGGTGAACAAGAGCAATGGAGGGGAGTCTGACATCTTAGACGACGCGGCTACCGCTGCGCTTCTAGTGACTGAAAACTTATAAAAATATCTCCATATCCACTTTCCATCCTAGTGAGTTGAGAAAACTTCTCTTGAATAATTCCAGTGAAAGTGATGGTATGAGCCGCGCGCTGCGACCCGAACAGCTCATCATAAATCTGTCTTATTTTCTCTCCATACGAGTAGGGAAGTGAACCATATCCGCCCTGCAGCCACAGACTGTACAAACACCCGACATATTGTCTGGTCTGTGGTATAACTACTGGTATTGTTTTAAAATAAAGTAGGGAAAAGGTCCCCAAAAACAGTATACGCGTATGCTATACCAATACAGTTTTTAGGCACCTATTCATAGCTTTATTTAAAAAACTATATCTCCACACACACACACCCCACACCCACACCCACACACTCACACACCCACGTTGGAAAAAAGCTACTATATCTTTTTTCAAGTCTTCATACGTCAAGTCATGTGATTCTAAAATGTCACTTGATATGTATAATAGTAAAGTAAAATCAATGTAGACAGAAAAACAACATGTTTGTATTTTCTAGAATGTGCTCCAAGTGTACATTCGTTTGGAAAATCATAGCTTGCTACATGCACACAAATACGAGTATTTCCCGCCCGCTTGCTCTGGGCCTATCTAGGACCAAATTGTCATAACGACAGATTAGTTCAGGTGGCCGGCCAATCCTGGCTCTACGGGACCTTTTTTCGATACCTACCGAGGTCTAAATTTACTATTTCAACATGGTCCTCGGCTTGATACGATGATCGAATGGCTTAAGGCGTTACTCTCGCTTTTTCTCCCGTTTGTACTTACATCCAATAGTATACAAACGTCTCTATTTTACAACAGTAAGTTTTGCCACAGTCACAACACAATAAGTTAGAGGCAATTTTTATTTGTTTGATGTTTTATTGATTTAATTAACCCATCTTCTGTAAAGGTGGTTAGCACCTCAGGGGTCTCGCGGTACTGTTTTCGCCTCAGGACTATGTTCATGGGTTCAACCCCAGACGAGGTAAACGGATTTTCCTAGAACGATAAAATCCGTAGCACAACTTCCTTAGGAGTGTAAGTAAAGTAGTAGGTCCCATGTTGATTGTGGCATGCAAAATAACCTTGCTAGGTTTGGGAAAATACCTCTCCCGGAAAAAAAAACTATAGGCCCGTTCACGCTCGCTCAAATAAATTCAGTGTGGAAGGCAACGTGAAATCACCACACTTTATTTAACTCCCCTTGTAACCTATATGGGATTTTTACCAGACGGTGCAGGCACCACTAACTGGCTGAAGGGCTGGGTGCATACCTAGTTCTAGATGGGTAGAAATCACCTCAAACCAAACTTTGCGTTGTTTACTGAAAAGGGGGAATTATAAAGGTTAAAATAATGTAACATTATTGGAAGAATTTTTTTCCCCATGCACACACTGTTTAGCCTGCAAGGTAGAATTAAGACCTTGGCAGACAATATACTATGGATCTATCTAAAACCCCTCACCGTAGTGGAACAATGCAAGTTAAGCTTGCTACCTACCTGGATAGACGAAGGGAACGTAGCTTGGATATAATCTTAATAAAAAATCAATAGTGTACATATAAAGCTTTTATATCGTGACATAGTTCGACTTTAAATCTCAAAGCCTTTGTGCCAACCGAGCAGCTTTGAATAGAGCCCAGTGCTAGGACATTTCACGTTATAACCCCCATTAGGGGCCGCGTGTCTTTTGGATCACTCTGTATATTTTTATTTGTCGGCCGCGTACTGACCGGTGAAACCGGCTCGCCGCGCCAATTATGATTCGTTGCGCTTTGTCTGAAGCTTTAACATTTATTAACAGTTTTCTCTTGTCGGACTTATTTTTTTTAAAGTAATTCTCAATGCACGGCTTTATAATGCTCACTCCACACCGATTTGATTAGGTCTTGGGGTAACCATACCAACGTTGAGTGAGCACATGGCGTAGCATGATGATCAGGTAATTCATCATACTTTTATAGTCTAGTAAAAAAAAAGGAACAAAGTCGTCGAAAAAAAGATATTTTGTAGTATTTTTTATCATCAGCAAAAAAACCACTATATTTTTAGAGTATTAGGGCTGTTTTCATATCCAGCCGCGCCGGTAATAACAGTAAATAGATATATTACGTTTACAAAAGGTATAATTAGCCACACCTAGTTTACCTTCCAATTATCATTACAGCTAGTAAAATAAGATTATTAGTTTTTAGAAACGGACATATTTAAAAAAAACTAAAGTCATTACTTGTGTACTGCGCAGTCGGAAAGTTTTGAACGGAAGTAATGTTACGCTTACAAAGAGACACTTCCTGTTTTGAAACTACCACTAGAACACGGTGGAACAATGCGCTGGCAAGAAGATTTGAGGTGGAATGAAACTAGATTAGTAAAGGAGAGATTTATAAAATGTGCCAAGAATTGAATATATTTGGATTTATTTGAAACACTAGTTTAATTAGTGACCAAGAAGAGAACTAACCTGGAAAGATAGGTGGGTAAAGATGACGTAACGTAAAGGTGCTCTTCATGTTTTATAATGAATCCACCAAGACTCATTTTATGCAAAGTTAACTTAAAATAATAGCTGCCCATGGCAGAACTTTCACGCCGTGTTAAATGATCTGAAGGGTGACCTGGCGGTCTAGGGGTAAGGTGACACTTCTGTGCTGGCGGCCGGGGTTCAATCCCAGGTCCCGGCACAGATTTATCTGATTGCCAAACCCTTCCTTCACCTCTGACAAGGACATCTTGTGAATGTGGGGAATGCCAGGCCTCCACCGTGGTTCGGATTCCACGTTAAACTGTAGGTCCTCCATTTCATCTCGCTCCATTACACATTAGCGTAAGTGCGTATAACCCGAACGGGTAGTAAGACGCGGTGCTAATAATAATAATAATAATAATAATAAATGATCTGAATATCTTGATTTTGGTAGGAATAACAACTGGTAGTTACTAAAACAATTTTAATATATGCATACGTCAAGTCATATCATTGCAGCTGTCACTTGATATTTTATCAACAACTTTGTGTGTGTGTAATGTCAGGCCTCCACCGAACGGGTAGTAAGACGCGGTGCTAGTAATAATAATAACAATAATAATAATAATATTTTAATAATAATAATAACACAAATAATGTAGTAAAATGTTATCAAACTGCCCGCAATTTTTATTTTCCTTTTTTAAACTGTTCCTCCAACCAAAATGAGACTATAGCTAGGGCTGCCGATTGTCCCTGGATTGTTGGGGCCGACCCGGATTAGGTAGCTGTGTTACAAGTAGTGATCGTTCCCTGAAATCTAGGGAAAAAATTAAATTTTATGTCCAAGACGTAGCAACTTTTCACGATTTTGTCAAAATCTAAGGCAATAAAAATAGTTTGACAAGAACTTGTAATGTGAGTAGGAATAATAAACCTTATACCATGATTGACACACAGCCACAAACTGAAAAAATGATGAGTGGTGTTGATTGAAACTACTGACTTTGAATTAATATTAAAACTTTTTTTTTAAACAAATTAGTTTTTCACTCATGTCTAAAATGTAGGCCTACATGCCGAATTTCAACTTATGATTTCAATACGACTGTATTAAAATATATTTTAATATTAGTGTTTAATTGTATAAAGGTTAGTAGTAACAAATAAAAAAAAATTGCTATACAAACTGATTTAAAACCCACCGAACAATTATATATTTTGTCTTTACTCGAAACTTTTATGTGTGTGTGTGTGTCTTGTTAGGTATGCTGTAGACGCATGTTCACTGAAAAAATCAGTCTATTTTGAAATTTTGGCAGTATCCAAAGAAGATTTTGTCGAGCAAAATCAAGAAAGTCAAAACTATTTTAAATCGTTCTGAGCAAACAGCGCTGATAGCGCTTAAATCTTGTGATATGCTCGTAATGTGACAACGTTTCTGCTCTTCTTTTGTTTTCGGTAAACAATTGAACATTTAAAGCCACAGGTTAGCTACCTTCCATACAACTTACTAGGGACATTAATTTAGTGTTTTATAGGGTTTTCATGTATTTAATAGTCACTAGGAAATAATTTGTTTTAGTGAAAAAAGTTCTGTTAATTCGATATTATTAACAATAATTATAAACATAATTTGTGGAGTTTATAGACATTACGTGTGTTTCCCCTTGTCCAGGAAAATGGTAATACTACCGTTTGCATATTAACATATTTGCAAACGTTTTGTATTTTGTCGCATTCAATATGGAGTGATTTAAAACTAGTTTTATTACTATTATTAGCACCACGTATTACTACCAGTTCAGGTTGTGCGTACTTACGGTAATGTGTAATGGTAGGGTGATTGTGAGATGGAATGGAGGACCTACAGTTTAACGTGGAATCCGAACCATGGTGGAGGTCCGGTATTCCACACATTCACAAGTTGTGATTAATATACGTCTTGTCAGAGATGAAGTAAGGGTGTGGTAATCAAATAAATCTGTCCCGGGAACCAGGATTGAGCCCCGGACCACCAACACAGAAGTCTGACACTAGCCTTAGACCACCAGGTCACCTTTAAAACTAGTAACGACTAACAAGGTTTATTAATTTAATGAATATATGTTTATTAATTTAATGAAAAAAAAAATATATATGTGTGTGTGAATATAATATATATTTTTTCTATTCAGATTCTTTAAAACTGCCTGTTTAGATGCACGTTGCTATTAAAACAAAGTGGTCACAACAGTGAAGAGCATCAAGTAGTGCGCATGCGCTTGATTGATCATGGTTAAAAAACAGCTTGGGACAGTTAAGAAATGAATCGTAACGAAATAGCTACCAAAACAAGGTTTGAGTTGTCGCTTAGTTTCACTTTTAGTTTCCTATTAATGATCTTACTACAAGTTTGAGCTAGGTATATTTGATTGAGAGAAGTGGAATTACAGACACTATGTCTTATGATAATGATGTTTTAACGTACAGGTGTTTGACAAAAATACATTAGTAAACAATATTTTCATTGGATGGAATTTTCTCCACACAAGTAAAAAAAGAATACAATCCATAGATAAATGCAGTGATGGTCAAAAATACCTTGATTTAACATTTTCCTTTCCCTTTGTGATGAAAATAGTCAGAGATCCCAGGAGATGGAGTACTTGTCATTAATGTGAGCTATGCCAACGAGTTGTTATTACATTAAAATAATATACAAAAATTATTGTGAGACCTAGCACCTTGGATCAATGTGCTGAACTAAGGGTATCGGGTTGGATTCTCAGCATGATTGAAAATATTATCGTTGGTCAAACTGCGATTACACCTTAAAATAAATTAATTCAACACGATCTAAGTTTTAGTACATCAGTTTAACAATTTACCATTAATTCATAATGATCTGTAATCATGGAAATACTCATACGCTATTGCTAGTACTAAATACACTTTTAAAATTGTGCTGTTTGACGCTCAATTTAAAAAAAAGGCAAGATAAGATCAAATCACAACCTAAAAATTCACTTAACCTAAAACCGCAATACTAGTAGAACATGTCCAAAAGGAGTAAGGAAACTAAGTATTTGAGTACTTATAGAAAACTTTACATAAATATTAATATTATGTGGTACGTTCGGAACTATTAATATGTTTGGACAGACCTGGAAGCAAATCGGGTTCCTCTAGAACTGTAATTATTGCCCTCACGGTTCACTCGGGCACAGCGATGACCAAACAAATGAACCATTAAGTGGAAGACCGTCACTTTCCTTCTGAAAGTCACTTTTAATTTTTCAAGAAGATTTAACTTTGGACTATCATTGCGTGAAATTATGTTTACTTCACAGCCCTTCAATTACTGTATACACTGCACAGCATGTGTGTAGTAGTATTGTGTCCAGAATATATGTGGGAATCTAGGAGATTACGTATATCAGTCAGTGCTATATACAAGTGATAATTGGGCCAGAATGTATCTGTGAGAGACAAAGAAGGTACAGTATATAACATTAAGTACTTGATCCAAGCAGAATTGAAACCAGGATTTATCCATGGAAGATCCAACATGTAGGCTAATGTGTCTAACACTCTTATGTTTAAATCGTATTGAGATAACAATTCATAAGTGATAAATTAAACCGATGGACATTAACAATCATTACTATGTTTTTAACTAGTATCGTGCCAGAGTATGGCAGTTAGTTTTTTTTTCAGACTCAAGGTAATGTTTGTGTTTATAGGTTTGCGAGACTTATTAGGGAAAGGGTCAGATTTCTGTTGATTCCTTCCTGCATCCGTCGGCGCCATTGGTTAGAGAAACAAGCTATTGCAACTCTCGTGCAAAACATTCATAGCATCAGTGATGTAAACACTGATGAGCCAAATGAAGGCACAATAATAGCTAGTAAAGAAACTTTTATTAAGCTTTTTAATTAACAGAGCTATACTAACTGAACGTTAAAGTGCACTAAAATGGTATTTATTTTTACCCTGAATGTTCAGTATTTTTAGTGGGTCTTTAAAGTGTACTTTCTAAAAAAAAAATATTGATTAATGAAGTATAATATCATCCTTGTATTTTAAAGGATCTATGCTTTACTAGAATAAAGTTCCATCCTGAAATATTATGAATAATTTTTAAATAAAGTCTGACCCACACTAGTGATTACACAAAATAATTATTAAATGTATGTAGTTTATTAATAAAATATCTACACTATGTTCATAAAAAAAGTTCTTCCAATATTTAGCTATAAATGATTTATCCTTACCATAATAACTTGACTCAAAGCAGCGAAGGATGGAAAATCATACTAAAACATAGTTTTTTATGCAAGTGATTGTGCTTTAAATAAAGCTGAAATATGGACTAAGTAAAAAGGAAAAAACTATTTGGAAAGCTTTGAAATGGAGTGTTGACTGCTGGAGGGGACCACAAAGTCTAAAGGGGGCTTATCGGGGGACTAATTAGGAAGCTATAAGAAGAGTCAGAGGTCCGCTAAGAAAGTTATTCTACAGATAAAGACCAACTTGATGGGTCACATTACGAGAAGAAACAGCATATTGAGTGAAGTCATATAAGGAAAGTGTGTGTGTGTGTGTGTGTGTGTGTGTGTGTGTGTGTGTGTGTGTGTGTGTGAGTGTGAGTGAGTGTGTGTGAGTGTGAGTGAGTGTGTGTGAGTGTGTGTGAGTGTGTGTGAGTGTGTGTGAGTGAGGGGGGATAGAAGGGGGCCACGAAGAGCAAGAATGCAGCAGATGGTTGACCTCGAACAAGGACAGAATATAAGGTTTCAAATTCTAAAAGAGGAATCTGTTGATAGGATATGATTTAGGATTCAATTTGAACAAGACAATGGGAGAGAACCCTTAATTTTAGTAAATTATTAATACGTTTCCAAGTTATATCCCCCGAAGCAAAGTTTTGTAGGAAGATTGGCTGGATCTTATGTACCTTTGCCCCAGGGAACGCCCGAATTCACTAATCGTACATTCTTTCCGTGGAGGCTCATTCCATGTCCCGATGAGATGAGGTGATGGTGGTGATAATGAATTTGACCATGCGGAACTAGTAGAAACACTTAAACCTAACTTTAACCTAACTTTAACCTAACGAGCCAGAGCCTGGTGACAGGATAATTCCTTGTTCAGAAAAAATACCCATGGTACCAGCCGGGGATAGAGCAAGTAACACTGATCATTATATCACAGGGGTGTTTATAATAATAATATTAATATATCAAATAGCTACTCTATATATTTGTTGGTAAAGGTTATAGATGAATTAAATATAATATTCTTTAAATTGAAAATGGACACCTGGTCCCAGGTTCAACTCGCTTGTTCAGACTGTCATTTTCAATTTAAAGAAATCATAATAATGAAAATATAAATGACTGCCGAATTGTAGTCTCCCTTCCTTCGTTGGGGCCCGAAGGTAAAACGCCTTAGCCCCCCCCCCCCTCACCCTAACAGAGGTCTTGGTCTCGCTTGCGATGTACTAGATGCCCAGTGATGGTTGAGGTTCGAATCCCTGGCAAATAAATGCATTTGTTTTTATGGCTACAACCAAGTTATCTATCCTTTTTTTAGGACCCAGTTGGGTTAGTGTGTTCAATGTATTGAATAGTTCTTGTTGCCACGCTTCGCGTGTGGTATTAGCTTGGGTGCGTAAAGCGCGGAACTCCGCTTGCTTCTATATGGGGTCCGCGCGGATAATACCTTTTTCTCTTTTCCCGTTTTTTTGCACCTATTGACTTAGTATTAGTATTGTATGAATTATGTTAGTATTGTACCCCAGAGAGTGGGTCATTAATTACATCTACTATTGAATGCTCTGGCAGTACCAATAGGGAAAGGACAGGCCATAGTACTATTGTGTGTAGACACCTGTATGTTAGCCATCTACCATTGTAATCAAATAACCTTTATATTACAATTCATTGTACTATGTCTTTTAAAGAATTTTCTTTTGTGCCAATCAAGCTAGTTAGTTTAAATTATAAATGTGTTAATAATACTATGTGTATATGATTTCCAGTTAACGTTTGTTTATAATTATCTCACTGTTTTTCTTTTAGAGTCACCTGACCGTAGTCTGGCGTCAGTCCAGCTATTTTGTAATTGAACATTGCTCTTCAAGCCTACTGCATTTGATCTTGCCCGTGTTGCGACAATACAGTATTAATCTGGAACTTCTATCTTAGGTTTTTGTATATCTATTGTAATCAATCATATATTTTATTTTTCTGTTATAATTAATATATTTTTGTTATTCTAATCATTTTATCAATCTGGTTAAAATAAGGTCCCTTGTCTAACCCGTGATGCATGCGACAGAGATATTCTAAATGGTATCCTCATTCCTTCTAAGCAAATATGGTTACATTTTATCTAAATTTAGCCTTATGAATCCCTATTCTTTTAAGTGAATATGTGCGTATAGCCCGAATGGGTAGTATGAAGCAAAGATGAAAACAATGCCCTCGTGCCAATAAATACCTTAACTAAGAATCTCTACATCTACCTAGCGCATAGGAAGAGGATGAAAGGAGTGAATATAAAATATATTTCCCCACGTTCGTTTGGAGAGAGTATGGGCAACCACAATATTGGAAAGAAACATTCCTAATGTGACTGGCAGTGTAGTCTTCAGAACCAAAGTCAAGTACACCACTTCACACCTAACTCCTGCTGACCACTAACCTGAAAAGTCCACATGAATACTACTCGCACATAATTGACATATTTCTACGTTCTTTTGTTTAGACAAAAACTTATATGGTTGTCTGCGCTCCCCGCAGGACTTTATCCACACACGTCACTTTAGAAGTGTGTTTTATATCTTCATTTTATCAAGGTGGATCCTTTGATACATTCCCTATATTTACCAGCATCCTTTGAATGACACATCATTAAGTCTAAGCGTTATTAGGCAAGGGTAGACTTAGCAAAAAAATGTGTATTTAATTTGAAAATAAATAAAGGATGTATTTAAAGTACATTTTCTGAAACCGACTGACTATATCAAAACAAGATATATAATAATTTAAATATTTAATAGACATCAGGCCCACCAGGTGCTCAAACCGGGCCCGGCCAAAGCATGAGCCACCCTTTCTTAGTAATATTTGACTTCAGTTGCAACAAAACCCACTTTGTCTATGGGGCAATTAGGCAAAAAAAAGAAGGTTTTTTTAGGGGTCTGGGGTCCCTCCTCTATCAAATGTCAAAAATATTTACAGTGGCCTTCATCTGGAATTTTTTTGAAAATTAAATTCGTTCATAAACTATTTGGAGTATTTCTTCCCCAGAAACCTTTTGAAATTTGAATGCTCCTAAGAGAGCTTCTATAATAGTTGCATCTAATTTTAGATGATGTGTATTTTAAATCATCTTCTGCCAGATATTTTTTTTAAAATTGGATACCTCTAGAAGCTATTTATAAGTTATTTACAAGCCCTATTTCCGCTTCATGTTTAAGAATATCAATGGAGAGTGAAATATTCTAGTTATGGGGAGATAAGTTATTTCCAGAGGGGTGGTTTTTTTAATCAATTTAGTTAAGGTAAATTTAGGTTATGATTATTTTAAATGTAGTGAACTAAATTTAGGGACACATGAATACATTTTACACAGTAAATTACTAAAAAATCACTCCCCGTTCCAGCACCAATTTTTGACTTTGGTTTGTACTTATTTTTTAAACTTTGTTGTTACTTTTAGAAAAGAAAAGCAATGTACAAATATTGATACGCATCTTAACTGAACGTTACGCACATTATAAAATATTCAAATGGAACTTCATTTACTGCCCGACTTTCTTTGTGTGCCAAATTTAGTTTCGGTAAGAAAATAATTGACTCCGTGAAATCTCCAAACATTTCGAAAAGAAGGACAAGACAAGACCAAACCAATGATAGGCCCATATAATTGTGATAAATGCCCTTAAGTTCTTTCGTAGGTGACCCCATCTTGCGGGCACTGTATGGATTATTCTTTAGTGTGGACAGGGATTTTACTGCTTGGCATTCATACTTTTTAAAAAAAAGTGTGAAAAAAATACAAAATGAACTTTTGAATTTGGATTTTGATGCCAGGCCCGGTACTATGACACTAATAAACGCTAACCCCCCCTCCCCCCCCAATCGTAGCCGACCTGACAGACAATACCCAGCCCCCAGGCTGCACCAAAAATGATTACTATTTCTGAGACCATCGTGGAGTGCCATTGGGGTACCAATACTCAAAGAGTCTAGAATCTAGACATTATCTACTGTAGACTATGTGACCTCATTTAAAATAATTACTCCTGAGGATTTTTATTCGTCCTGGTGAAATAGCTGAAACCGCAACAAGTGAGCCAAGGAAATTCGGAACCGCCAATGAGATGAACCATCGATGCAGAAACAAATTGGGAATATATATATTATGGTTTTTTATCACAAAAAAATAATTTTTTTACTGTAAATATCTGAGTCATAAAATGAAACAAAATTAAACCGCGAGGAAGAGGAAATGGCTAAAAGAGCGGGAGAGATAAATAAACTAATGAGCAAATAAAACTTGGTTATGAAAGAATAAAAGGTCCCCTTGACCTCTGACGGGCTGCTACTTTTTTTATACCACCACGTTATACGTATATGTACTAATTATGCTAATGTGCTAGGAATTGGGAAGGTTGAATTTAGAGGAGTACACGAATTTGCGTGGTAGGAGAGTGGAAAACCATTCAATAAAAACCACCCTCAGTGCATCTGACCAGAATTCGAACCCCGATCTTATCTTCGGTAGTCCGGTCTATTGCGAAAATGACACCTTAGAACAGGGGTTTCCAAAATGTGCGTCATGATGCCTTGGGGCGTCGCGGATATAAGGAAAAACAAACTTATAATGTATAGTGAAAGGCAACATGTACATTTTCAATACATGTACTCTTACATATTTTAAAGAATGGAATAAATCATACATAAAACACATGTTTCGCCATTATTAACAAACTGTACACATAAGATAATGTACAACAGAAATATGTATGCTCTAATTCCTTCTTATTCAGTTCTGCAATTTTGATTTAGTTTTGTATTCCTATAATTTAAAAGATTACAAGCTGGCAATGTAAATGACAATTTTCATTTAAAAAAAAATGACACCAAATCGAATTTGGGCATTTAAAAAAAAATTGGGTACAGAGGTGTCGCAAGGAAAATGTGACATGTGAAGGGCGGCGTGGTCTCAAAAAGCGGGTTAACGCGCCACTAGTTTGCTCCTTCTCGGAGGTCCAACCCAAGCCTCAAAAGGCTTACACCGAACATAAATTTGTGAAAATATGTTCAGATGAGCTTATAGCGGTTTTTTTTATCACCATGCCTTACTACCCGTTCGGTGGCCATACGCATATGAACCGATTACTCCATAATATATTATGGAGGAGAAAGGTTGAATTTAAAGGAATTACACCGGAATTTGCATAGAGGGATAGTGTAAAATCACTTAGAAAAACATACCCTTAGTACACCCGACCGGTATTCGAGCCACGATGCATCGTCAGTACAACTCATGGCGAGACCGAAGGAATTTCAAACATACTGTTAGTAGCAAAATGTTCATGACTGTTTTGGTAAAAGTCGATAATAAAACGCTAATAAAAATATTTAACAATAATATTACTAGTATGTCATGAACAATTTGAAAATAAAAAGTTAAAACAAGTTTACAGTAAAGTTATTAGCGCCGCATCTTACTACCCGTTCGGGTGTATACGCACTTACGCAAATGGGTAATGGTAGAGTGATTGTGAGATGAAATGGAGGACCTACAGTTTAACGTGGGATCCGAACCACGGTGGAGACCTGGCATTCCACACATACACAAGTTGTGATTAATACATGTATTGTCAGAGGTGAAGGAAGGGTTTGGTAATCAGATAAATCTGTGCCGGGACCGAGGATTGAGCCCCAGACCACCAGCACAGAAGTCTGACACCTTACCCCTAGGCCACCAGGTCAACAGTACAGTTATTGAAACATGCATATCAACAAGTTAATAGCTGTCAGAATTTTCAGTCATGTTATTGGCAGTTTCTGCCGTTCAAGTCATGGCTTCATAGGAGGAGAGAGCTATTACTAGTCTGTGGTGTGATGATTGGTGCAGAAAGACAAAAGAAGGAAAGGATGTGGGTTCATTAATTCCTTTCAAGTAGGGAGAGGCAAAGTTATCATTATATCATAAGTGACTTGAAAAAGAAGAAATAAAACTAGAAATTGTGATTCAACAAGAAATGACAGTTTGTCTTTGTAGTTCACGATCGTTTGATTCCATAATCACTCAAATTTTCGGTACTCTTCAATTAGGATTAATGTTTTTCCTCCAGGCCATTTCATTTTTCACTTTGAAATAAATTGACAGTATTACACAACAAAACTATAAAGATTTACACCAAACGGAAACCGGTAGGAAATTTTCCACGAGTACAATCCTATTAACAGCACATTTTCGCACATAAAAACACTAAAAACCAGATATAAGGAAACAATTTCCTTCTTAAGGTCGATACAGACATTATAAGGGCCGTGTCCGGGTCGGATATCGTCTGGTAGATACTCTGATTGCACCCGGTCCCACACTGTTTCGGGCCACGTTTTTTTTAGGGCAGTATGCCTCCAGGTGTTGGTGTGTCAAGTATCGTGTTTATTTGAGCATCCAATAGAATAGGATGTTTGTAAATTTTAGCAATAGTGACGTAGGTGTGATTGCATAAGCTTTATAATAAGAGGGTGGAATAGATTTATTTCATCACCGCGTCTTACCACCTGTTCGGTTTGTGCGCATACGTACTAATTACGGACTAATTAAGGATCAAGAAGGCTAAATTTAGTGGATGTATCCCCTCATTTGCGTAGAGGATGAGTGAAAAATTTAGGGAAAAATTGTTTAGGTAAAACCACCCTTAGTACTCCCGACCGGGATTGGAACCCCGATCTTCCCATTATCAGAAGACTAGAGTTTAGACTATTGCGAGAGCGATGTCCTAGATAGAACACGTGGCCACCAAGGCAGCTCCTACTTTAATAGAAATGTTCTTTCAATACGCGTACTATAAAAATATTGAAATATCTGCTTCAGTGGCTACATGGTATAAGGCGTCACTCTCGTACTAGCCTAAAATGCCGATCACAGAGAGATTGGGTTTCAAATCCTTGTCGGGTGTAATGGATGGTTTTCCCCAAAAAAATTATTCTCATAAACGCAAATGCGGGTACATTTCCTCTCTCCAACCTTCCCCATCCCAAACTCATTATTGTAACTTGTACATATGAGTATAATTTGAACACGTAGAAAGATGGTGTTAAAAAACTTCTCTCTCTAGGGTGAACGCCTACAAATGATAGCCTGGTATCTAGCAGTGGCAGAGAGGTTGGGGCTAGAATCCTGGATGAGTGCTTTGAGGTGTGTTTTACCCTTAAGGGCTTTGCCTACCTGTGACGTCATGGCTGATCAAGATAGGATTTCACAAATTAATGAACTTTTCACTCAGCACGTTTTAAAGATATAACGTTGAAACAAAAACCACAAATTCTTAAATTTAATTCTAAAAATAGTCCTACAGTGCCACAAGATCATTATTTTTATTTTTTAAATAGTTTTTTGCAAACTTTTTTTTAATAAATTATCTACAAGTTAGGCTTGGTCACGAAAATTGTCTATGGGATTCTTCCTGCCAGGATATAAATTTAAAAATTCCGTGGTAGCATATGCACATTTAGAATAGGAAAAAATAAAAAGGCAAACTTCTAATTTTCTTCCCTCTCTTTCTATTTTGTACATTGCCGTCTAAGAGTGATAGTTCCTAGAGTGCTTAGGTACGTCAAGTTAAGATGCAACCCGCTTCGCAAATATCCTACAAATCTCCAAGTAGGAAACGTCACGTCGTTAATGCTGGAAGAGAATGCGGGTTAGTATTTTTGTAGTTTTTTATTTCCATAATGCATCAAATATTCCGTCAGTAGATACATTTAACAATTTTCTAAAAATAGTTATGTCAATTATTGAATTTTATCACAACCATCGTGGCATTTGACCAGCATTTTAAAATACCTTATCTGACTAAGTGTTTAGGTTATACGCACATATTTTAACTACTCTAAAAAGATGAGGAAGGAAGCGTTCTATAGGTAAGCTACCAGAATTTGCGTGAAAAGGATGAAGGGGGGGCAGCCTTTAGAAATAAACATTCAGTGGACTTGACCAAAATTCAAACTCCGATCTCACCATCATAAGCAGGCCAGTCTAGCACGAGAGTGATGCCTCTGTTAGAGCATTCAGCCACTAAAGTGGGTTAACATTTAAATTAAGAGAAAAAAGTTCTCGTAAAAGTAAACGCAATGCCCATGACAGATAATCGAAAAATATTTACCATATATTAGATTAATGTGTAGAGGAAACCAAACTTAAAAATGAACCTAATAAATTCATTTTTTATTCATTAAAAAAAAAGTTGTCAAATGAAATGAAAAATTATTATTAGCACCGCGTCTTACTACCCGTTCAGGTTATACGCACTTACGCTAATGTGCAATGGTAGGGTGATTGTGAGATGAAATGGAGGACCTACAGTTTAACGTGGAATCCGAACCACGGTGGAGGCCTAGCATCCCTCACATTCACAAGATGTTTTGTCAGAGGTGAAGGAAGGGTTTGGTAATCAGATAAATCTTTGCCGGGACCGAGGATTGAACCCCGGCAGCCAGCATAGGAAATGAAAAAAATATGGATCTTAAATTGCACCCTCTTCTAACCAATTTCTATCGTTTCCTTCTCTCTCTCTCCACGCAAATGCTCATCCTCTTCATCTTAATTCTACTTTCCTTATCTTTAGCCACAGCCGTTTATAGTTTTTACTAGCACCGTGTTTTACTAACCGTTCGGGTTATACTCTAATGGTTTTAGGGAAGTATTACTTTTATAGAAATGATCCCACATTTGCGTGTGGAGATGGTGGAAAACAATTTTGATAAACCCCCTTCAGTATACCCGACTGAGTTGAACCTCGATCTCGTCAACGGCAATCTAATCTACTTTGAGAGTAGCGCCTTAAGCCACGTGACCCCCGAAGTTGGTTCGTCTAGTTCTCTAACCCTTTAGTTTGCGTTTAACCCAGAAAACCTCAACATTAACCGCAACTGTTCGATTTCTCGGAATTGTCCTCTTGCGGGTCTATCCTGGGAGAAGCACAAGCTGTTGAGGAAGACAGGCAGGCCAGACCAGAGGTAAACTAAGAGCGGTAACAAGAGCTGAAGGTATTGGCGGTCCGGGCGGTTCACGGGAGCGGAACGCGCCTAGAAAGTTCACACAGCGCCAAGGTCACGTCGGTCAGCGGGAGAAACAGCTGTCTGATCTATGTGAGAACAGTTGACTGTCCATTTTTTGGCAGCTAGAAAAATTACTATAACCTGATTTTGGAAAAGTCAAACATATTTCTTTGCGGCTAACAATGATAACTACTCGTATCTAGGCCTATATTATTATTGTTACATGTATTAATACTATCAAAAGTGACAGCTGCAGATACAAGACTTGATGTATTACTACATAAACATTGTTTTAGTAGCTTTACTATCACACACTGCTCTTCCTATCAAAATCAAGGTATAGTTCTACTTTCACGTATTCATACGCCAAGTCACGAGATCTTCCGCTATCTTTTAATGCAGATATAAATTAAGAGTATGGAACACGATTACCAAAGTATTATGTTCGCTGCGAAGACGGAAAAATTCCATCAAATTAATAATTAGCTAATATAAAAATCGGATTGTAGGCCTACCAGTAGTTTATTTTACTTAGTACAAATTATGTCACCAGATGTCATAGGCCTAATTAAAATTTCTTAATCCTTGCACTTCATTTATGAAAGATACTATTTTATAAGGTTGTAAAAAAGTATTGTGTGGTTACCAAATTTGTCAAAATAAACATTTTATGTTAGTTAAAGTCCACAAGAATGTGTCAGACTGAAAAGTAGGGTTGTACCGATGCAAACATCGATGAATCGTTATCGGGCGATTATTAGTGCATCGGCAATTAATCGTGATCGGCGATTATTATGTTGATTAATATTTTTTTTAAAGTAGAATTTGAATAAAAATTTCTAGGTAGGAGTTTAGTGATAAAAATAGCAAAAAACACAAACACAATGCATTTGGGTTGCAAGCTATGCAAATATTACATAACCAGATCGAGAAATCTAAGCTCATACTGTTGATAAAACTACCTTCGCTGGTTAGGCATAAAATATATTTTTGTATAGGCTTACATATAATCTTTTTGTATTAATTAGGTTAACTGTTATCATTCTCTTAAGCATATTTCCTTATAGTTAATAAGTAATCGATAATCGGGATTAATCAATGTAAATAATCGTAACATCAACGATTATTTTAAACAATCGGTAATCGGTTTTACTAAATACACCACTACTGAAAAGGATAGTTCTGTCGGGATATCTTGCAAGTCAAGTCCAGCCTAGGCCAAGAAATGATGCCAGTATGAGTGAGTTTTGCCCAGTTAGGGTCGGACAGTACAACCACATCATATACTTATATAATTTCTTAATAAATTGCACAAATGTTATCGCTACACACGTATTTAGGCACATTATTTCTAAGAGCGTAGAAAGAGGCTGCTAGAGGTTCCGATTTGGACAAGCCAACTGACCTAAGCACAGAAACCCTTTTATTAATACTTATGTTTTTTTTCTAGCCAAATTTCTATTTTCTTTTAAGCCCACTTCGGTGGCTGCGTGGTCTAACGCGCCACTCTTGCAGTAATAGACTGCCCATAACGGGGAGATATAGGTTCTAATCTCAGTCAGGTGGTGAGAGGTTTTTTTCTAAAGGGGATTTTTCCACTCTTCCTCTACGCAAATGCGGGTATACTTCCTCTAAATATAACCTTTCGAATCCCTAAAACCACTAGCGTAATTAGTGCTTAGGCCTTAGCGTAGAGCCCAAAAGGGTAGTAAAACGTGGTGCAAAATATTATTTTGGAAACTTCCTATAGTTTCATTATATCGACTATTTCTTATTGGGACCCAACTAAAGAAGTTGTTACCGACCTTTATTTAAATGAAAGTTTGACACAATTATGTGCTTAAATCTAAATTATAAACTTTAAATATTCGCTACATATACATTTGACGAGTTTTTGTTTATACATTTTTCATAAATAGTGCCTATGTAAATTAGTTACAACAGTTTTAAATCAGATAAATAAATATATTAAGCGTTTAGGTTCAATTTCATTTCACAAATGAACACACCAACAAACAAATAAGCAAATATATCACTAGCACGTAGTTAAAGGGTATTTGGGTTGGTGCGACTCTCACGAATAAATACTTAGTTAACCCACGAATGACCCAAAGTGAATTTTTCATTATTTAAAAACAAAATTTATTCCTGACACAAGTATACTAGAAAACATCAAACATGTTCAGTGATGTACCTACAATACATTTCTTTGCACAGAGGTAGCAAAGAACCATCTCAGCGTGACACCGTTCATATTCTATTCTATATACATACTCTAGGTCTAGTCTACATATTCTCTTCCTCAACGTTTAGATCTTCAGAAAATAGAAAGGTCAACGAATCACCATAATTGGGCTTTTATTTTATTTTATTTATTTTTATCAATTTCACGTGATTTTACATAGGTTTACATATTTGGTTATTTGAAACTGTATGTCTATTAATTTGCAAATTGTCAAAATTTTAAACAATGGTTTAATATTACAGCCGAAAGGAATGTGCCAGCGAACTGTTATAAAGGGTACAATCCAGCTTGGGTAGTCATGAATTTTTCCACCAAGTACATGCCTCCCTCCGCCTGGCTTTTTCTAAGAATTTTGCAAACATATAAGGAACATGGATAAAAGCAGTCAACTTTTACAATAGACAGTTTGGAGCTGTGAAGCTAGTATATATTATGTTCGTCCGTGAGTGTGCGACATGTGTAAGTGACTCAAAATGTATTAAGTGAACCAAATGTGGCCTGTTCAACTACATCAGGATTAACTTCAGCTGCCCGAGTGCATCATTCGATTGAACTCGCACTAAAATAATCTATGGATATAATGGAAAACACAAAATTGAATACTAAGTGCTGTGCAAGGCAAAACTGCTGAAAGTGTTTATACTAAGTTGCAGTAATTGTTAAAAATAAATACAGAATATTTAAAGTTTGTTGGTGTAAGCCATGTTCTTAAAGGAAATGGTGTAGTAAATGGTAAATGGTGTAGTAAATGGTAAATGGTGTAGACCTTCCCAAGGATTCCTCTCCTAAAACATCCTCGGTTAATTTATGTCTAGTGCACAGACAAATAATATACCCAGCCATTCAACCTCCAGGTTAAAATGGTTGCAATCCTTTTGGCAGCTTCAGTCTTTCTAAAAACACAATTTATCTAATAATTTTTTTTTAAGAAAGTGGGACCAAGTGACGTTCCAAAACGTCCTTCACTAAAACTCAAAAATCCTACTCAAATTAACATGAAATATAATATGTTATGCTTCAAACAGTCTGGTATGGAATTCTGAACATGAATTAAAGGGAGTCTATAGGGGATTCCTCTCCTCATTCATTTCCACATCACTGAATTTATTTTAGATTGAGACTTTAGTGATACAGAACACCCTTAGCACTTCCCCCCATATTGGTGTGCATGCGTTCTGTTGCGTTGCTCTTTTAGTCTGGTATGTCGGTGACTTAGATCAGGTTTACAGTCCCGGTCGAGTGTAATTATGATTTTTTACACTTCCTTTAAGGCTCTTGGCAGTGTCGAGTGCAAGTCTAAAACCTATTTTTTGGGATGGTGGGTGGGAGGGTGAAAGGCGTGGCGTGGCTTCACAACCGACCAAAGTATCCTTTCGCGCCAACAAGAACAGACGGAACACAGAAACCGTAGATGACACTAGCTACCGGACAGGTATTGCGGAGAAAAAAAATCATACGTTTGGAAATATCAGTTTTCTCGAGACGAGTGACATTTTTATGCTCATATTCTCAACACCCCTTCTAAGATAATGTATCGATGTTTATTAGCTAGCAATCCCGCATTGATTTGCCCTTGACCCCTTCAAAAATTTGTTAAAAATAGCCTAGATAAAAATATGATCAAAGATTTAAAAATCTGGCTTTGAGATGCATTCGGACCCCCTTACATCCACCTATGTTAAACATTCCAGATCTCTGCGTGCTGTAGATTTGTCTCGGCATCGCACTCAAACAAACACTTCCTTTTATTATTATTATTACTACTATAGAGTTACATTTTACTATTTTTTGTTATGAAGCCAGCAGACTACCAGTGGTCACCACCTGCGTAATTACAATTATGCGTTTACATTGAACGAAGAGAGATGCGGTGGGAACAATTAGTGATGAATCATCGTTTTAAAATTGTCTTGCCTAGAATATTAATTTAGCTTTGAGGTGATTACCGAAATCTTTAAAACAAATTTTTATATACTAGAACACTTTATAAATGAGGAAATCACTCTTTAGATCCATCGTTTTTTAACACCTAAGCCCATATTGCAGCTTCAAAAATCTTTGCCACATCGTCGCTAAGGATTCCGGAGTTTATTGTGTGCAAACAATTTAGTTTACTACAGTACAATTCAGGCCTCCACCGTGGTTCGGATTCCACGTTAAACTGTAGGTTCCTCCATTTCATCTCACAATCACCCTACCATTACACATTAGCGTAAGTGCGTATAAACCGAACGGGTAGTAAGACGCGGTGATGATGATGATAATAATAATAATAATAATAATACAGTACAATTGCCATAGGAAGTGTCTTTCTTATTTGACAGCTAGATTCACGTATTAATACGTCAATTCATTTAATATTCAGCCGTCATACTTGATAAATTATACTATCAATACATACTTTTTAATAATTCATGTTAAATTATATGTATGAAGGTTCAAAACGTAGAAGTCGAAAGTCAAATCTCCTTCGCTTTGACTTTGTAACATTTCTAAGGAAGAATAAAACTTCAATAAATTAACTAATTTGATATATCTCACTGAATATTAAATATTTCAAGATATGACAATTTTATTATTGATAGTAAGCAGTATTTTAACGATTAGTAATTAAAAGACAACAGCTGTACGTATGCATGAATCAAAGGGTTAAAATGCAAGTCTCTTATAATCAGCAACACCAACATTATTTTGTAAAAATTATAATACCCTTCAAGTTGTTATCACCATGAACTTGCGGTCAATGGCAAGAAGCATGGTTAGTGGCGTTTTATTCCTTGCGTTCTGCCAAGGTTTAGTCCTTGATAATCTCTTTTGAACAATCCATCACGAATTTATAAGTACATTTTTAGTATAGAAGTCTATCAGAGCTTCTTCGGTTTCTTTACTTTTCAAAATGGATATTATGGAAATTATAAAAAAAATTATACGGAAAAATGTTCAGTTGAATACAGGAAAATCCCAAGACAGAACATTAAACACCATTCCTCTAAAATTTTCAAATATAATACAATCTACATTTTAAAAGTAAAATAAATATAAATCAGTTTTTTTTTATCTTTAAGTAACACAAAAAAATATTTTCCAATACCAACTCAAGTTCTGTTTCTAACAGATAGTGTGCCAGGTGGGAAACGAGAGAATTTAATGTACAACTATTACGTGAGAAATACCAACCACAAAAAATACATTTTTAAAATATGTCAGTATCCAAGAATGTGGTGTGCTTTGACTTTTTCTATACGCCTTTATTTTGACCTAGATGTACTTACTAGTTGATTTAAAAATTTTAAGTAACGTAATAACAAAAAATTCCTATCTTCGACTTTGAGACTTTTCTCCACATGTTTCAAACTTCGCTTCGACTTCACTTCCCGTTTAATTATTATTATTATTATTATTATTATTAGCACCGCGTCTTACTACCCATTCGGGTTATACGCACTTACGCTAATGTGTAATGGTAGGGTGATTGTGAGATGAAATGAAGGACCTACAGCTTAACGTGGAATCCGAACCACGGTGGAGGCCTGGCATTCCTCACATTCACAAGATGTCTTGTCAGAGGTGAAGGAAGGGTTTGGCAATCAGATAAATCTGTGCCGGGACCGGGGATTGAACCCCGGCCACCAGCATAGAAGTCCGACACCTTACCCCTAGACCGCCAGGTCACCCACACTTCGTTTAAAAAGTAGCCTTCACACACGTCTATTAAAAAGTAAATTCTTATCAAATTGGTTCGCCAAAGTATATATTTTATTTACTAAACGGTATTTCATACGAAGATTGTGCTGTATCAACTGTCCCTAGTCGCCCCTTGTCCCAGATGGCACGAATGGCTTATAGGCGTGTTGGCATTTGAACAAGGCCTGATCGTGATGGGACCGCGGCCGGAAATATCCACCTGAGAGAAAGTCCACTATTTGCGTGGCCTTGTTATTTATTCTTGTGAATGGTCGACTATGGGCTGTAAGATTGACTTGAAGACAGTGCAGCCGCGTTTTCCTGCGTGATTCTCATGTTGATGTCTTGTTTTCTGCACTCACCGTTTGGACTGCCAAAATCTAAGATAAAGTTTACACGACTGAGAACTTTCAAGCGTTTATAAATGTCAATACGTTAGTGGTCTTGTTCTAGAGTATCCGGTGGCTTTTATTTTAAACGGAACCTACGCTCCATATAATTGAGTATGAAACACTCATATTCTATCAGATACTTCTTTATATAAGAACCTCCAACCGAGACTTCAAAATGATTACCAGTTCTCCTATACAGCGTGTTTTTACAATGCGATTTGGATGTAACGGAATCAGTGGACTACATTAACTTGACTGCTTCAACATACATGCATCGACATCCACTTCTGAGTCCTTTGGTTATTATCAGTCGGTGATAGCATTTTAACCGTAATTGTGCTACTTTATCTTAAAATAGATGCAATTAACTCTTATAGCTCACAACAGCATCACGGCTCAAGCGAAATCAAAAGAAATTTCTTAAAACGATAAAGATACCTACTATAAGGCTATGTGGACTCAAATAACTATTGGCGGTAAATTAGCTGTGTGGGGATTCTAAATAGTGGTGACCTTGAAAGAAAACAATGAATCGATGGTGGGTGTTATCGACAAGGTGAACTGATATCTGACTAGATCATGATCAACAAATAATATAAACGCACGGGTGGGCACGTGTACAAAGGTTTCTATCTCGTTTGGTTCGGTTTGTCAGTGACATGGAGGCTGGAGTTCGAATCCCCCCAAGAGATTTTTTTCCTAAATAGTTTACCATTTTCCCTCAACGCAAATTCGGGTATTTTCTCTAAATTCCACCTTACTCATCGTTTCCCAGTGAAAATATACTGGTAGCCCAGAGTGTGAGTGGGACGTGATGCCAAAAACAACGAAATAGTCAAATTTAAAGGGTTAAACTTATATTATTTTTATGGATCAGGGATCAAATTAGGGACCGGGGCATGTTGCAACCCTTAAACTTTGTATTTTTCAATAGATAATGTTTTTACAGGTGTTAAATATATAATTTTCCGATTCTTTGAAAGTGTATGTTTGATTAAATGTTTTTATTTAATTTAGCAACACTTTTGAATAAAAGACTGCTGCCGGTGATGAGGGAGACTGTTTAAAATTCGGGCCATACCTAGGGTGGAACTTTCTAAACCGTTCTCACCCTCTCTCCAAGCAAATGTAAGCAAGCTTCCTCAAAATTCATAATTCCTTATCTTTAACCCTTTGGCATAATTAAAGTGCTAATAAACCGGTAATTAGTAAGAAGTGGTGAAAATATAGAAATAAAAATGTAACTATTATTTGTGTAAATTTTAATAAACTAGATTATTTCTAGAAACCAATACTTGATGGCTGTGAGATACTAGTGAAAATAGATCTGATAGTTTTTCTAGCTGTCAGGTAAGGAAGGCACTTTCTATGAAAATTGAACTGTAGCTTGAACCTTAACTTTACCATACGTAATGTCAGTGATAGCACTATCTCTTAAAAGCAGCGGATACGAGAAAAATGTTAATTTTAAAGGTTATGAAACTAATTAAATTGATCAAATGTTCTAACAAATAACATTCCTATCTCTACGATATTTATAAAAAGAAGTGTAAGGCCACATTTCTTGTGGGGGGGATTGAAAGTTTTGCATACCTGTCCTAAAGCTAAGAGTCGGGGACCTAGTTTCCTTAAGTACTCTTTAATAACTTCTTATACGGTGGATTCTTGTTAATTGTAACACAATGGCACTAGCACTGGGGGAAACTAAGCGGCTGCCCTAATTAATCGAAATTTTAACCAATGAGCGGAAGAAAAATTATTCTAACAGAGGAAAAAAAAGTATGAATAAAAAAAGGAATGAGGTATCTAAAGAAAGCAATTGTATTTGATTAGTATTGGTTTAAAAAAATATGTAAAGCTTAAAGCAAATAAATATAGTATGTACATGTGTAAAATGAGGACAAGTCAAAATAAGGATTGTGTCAAACTTTGAGAATGTGGGAATTAACTGGTATGCCAAATATTTCTAATTAGTTTTACTGACATAAATACTATCCAATTAATACGTGTGATGGCTTATAATTAGGGGAAGTATAAACATGAGCTTATTTAAAACCAACATCTTCGTATTATGGTCAGGCATGTACCATTTCTTTATGTATGTATCTAGTATTAAATTTCTAAGAGAGGTGGGAAGATAATCTACTCACTAATACCTTTAGTAATGTGGTCAGGCATGTAACTAAAATTCAGTTTCGGAAGTGGTAATTTTGGAGACTAGGACACTTATTAAAAACCCTCAAACCTGTTGTATAGAAACAATTTTAGGTGGTTCTCGTGTAAACAAGACCATGCTAATATTTGTGACGTCACATACCTTGTAAATAGT
The DNA here is from genome assembly GCA_901482245.1 of Timema douglasi. Classification (NCBI taxonomy): domain Eukaryota; kingdom Metazoa; phylum Arthropoda; class Insecta; order Phasmatodea; family Timematidae; genus Timema; species Timema douglasi. The sequence goes on along the minus strand of CABEEJ010005807.1, from coordinate 7,831 downwards.
TGGACGAAGCCGAGACAATAGAATTTGACAACTGTATGGCATTCTGTTAGTAAAATTATTTTATTGCTGTAGCATAAATATCAAAAATTCATAAATTTATGATAATTTAAGACTCAACAACAGTACATCTTTAACTTTCATTTAATTTATTGAAAAGGTGTCTAAGTATTAATTACACTTATGGGGAAAAAGGGACCTTCATCTCCCAATTACTTTTTTTTACATCTATTACTGTGTCTACAGTAGCCCCCATGGCTTCTTTGGTGCTGACTGACAGCTCACAGCGGACTTCTGACAGTCAACATCTGCTAAACACGTTTTTTTGCAGATCATATGCTTCAGCGTTGGTATACATAATTTTGTCTGGTAACTTTTGAAAGCTGTCAGTCATCACCAAATAAGTCATGGGGCTACTGTAGCTTGTGACATGGGTAAGTTTCTTATTCAAGCCATATTTTTTTACTACTGGCTTGCTAGGCCTGTCGTAGCTCCATATGCCTTACAATCTAAGTTAAGACTAGGACAGGCACAACACCCAGTCCCAAGCCGTTAATTTATCAATGTAAGCCCACATTTCACCAATGATACATTTTTCGGTCGTACAGGTGTAAGCGGAAAACATTAGTCCAGGATGTTATTAATCTGAATAGAAGGATTCTAGTACATAATCAGCACGCATTCAAAAGAACGGTATCTATTTTACACCCAACAGCGGTCTAATAATCTCAATGTTGACTAGGAAATTCGTGTTCAAGGATATTAGTACTACTTTATTCAACCTCTTCACACCTAGTTTTTTTTATCAAAGCCTTCACCGCATTAACAGAAGTATTTTTTTAAATCCTATCCTAAAAAGGAAAAAACAAAGACAGTTAATTAGCATATTATTATGTCAAAAGCTGTGAATATTTAGATGGGCCTATTACGGTTTTGAGTAGTGGCATACACGAGTATTTGACACTCGACCTAACATAGCTTAACATATGCAATCAAATTAATAAATGTGCGAAAAGATAAACTAACAAATAAGTTCTGATTTGTTCAGAGGTCAAACAAACACCGACACACACACACACACACCCACCCACCCACCCACCCACACACCCACCCACACACCCACCCACACACCCACCCAC
>CABEEJ010005806.1:0-46077 GCA_901482245.1 Timema douglasi | reverse complement strand
TCTCCTGGCATGTAGACTCTACCAAGCCCTTATCACTCCTGGTATGTAGACTGTACCAAGCCATCATCACTCCTGGCATGTAGACTCTACCAAGCCCTTATCATCCCTGGTATGTAGACTGAACCATGCCCTCATCTCTCCTGGCACGTAGACTCTACCAAGCCCTTATCACCCCTTGTATGTAGACTCTACCAAGCCCTTATCACCCCTGGTATGTAGACTGTACCAAGCCATCATCTCTCCTGGCATGTAGACTCTACCAAGCCCTTATCACTCCTGGTATGTAGACTGCTCCAAGCCATCATCACTCCTGGCATGTAGACTGTACCAAGCCCTTATCACCCCTTGTTGTAGACTGTACCAAGCCCTTATCACCCCTGGTATGTAGACGGAACCATGCCCTCATCTCTCCTGGCATGTAGACTCTACCAAGCCCTTATCACCCCTTGTATGTAGACTCTACCAAGCCCTTATCACCCCTTGTATGTAGACTCTACCAAGCCCTTATCACCCCTTGTATGTAGACTGTACCAAGCCCTTATCACCCCTTGTATGTAGACTGTACCAAGTCCTTATCACCCCTGGTATGTAGACTGTACCAAGCCATCATCTCTCCTGGCATGTAGACTTTACCAAGCCATAGTCATCCCTTGTATGTAGACTGTACCAAGCCCTCATCTCTCCTGGCATGTAGACTCTACCAAGCCCTTATCACCCCTTGTATGTAGACTGTACCAAGCCCTTATCACCCCTGGTATGTAGACTGAACCATGCCCTCATCTCTCCTGGCATGTAGACTGTACCAAGCCATAGTCATCCCTTGTATGAAGACTATACCAATACATCATCACCCCTGGCATGTAGACTGTGTCAAGCCATAATCACCCCTTGTATGTAGACTGTACCAAGCCATCATCACCCCTTGTATGTAGACTGTACTGATCCATTGTCACGCCTGACGTGTAGACTGTACCGAGCCCTAGTCAAAGTATGGTAGAGTCAGTCGGCGGGAACCGGAAGTCACAAATCATGCACAATACTATCACATTCAATGCATCGCTAGAGACTGACATTTCAGTGAGTCCCCGTCTGTCTGGACCCATTTACAATCTTGGTCCTGCTTTTCCCACTAAACATTTCCTGGCTCCGTTTAGGTTTTGTAAATATAAATAATTAGATAACATTTTGCTGACACAAGCATGAATTAAAATAAATTATTAAACTTAAATATCTTCCCATTTACGGATTCCACATTTATTTGACTAGAAAGAGGAAGGGGTGAGAGCACATTATAATAAAACGTTTTATTAATTATACATAGTCAGAACTATAAAGTTTAGTAATTTAATGTAATAATGTTATGAGAAATCACTGTAATAAGAGTAATAAAATGAATTAATTTAATAATGATTGTTATTTAATTATTCATATCGCTATGCATTGAAGAAACAACATCTATATAATTTAATTTAGAGCTGAGGATGGCCCTAGGAATACATAGAAACAAGTAGTCTATAATAAATGGCAGCCAACACATAATTATAAAAATATAGACTTATAGAAAATTGTCAACCAATCTAAGACTAACCTTCATAAGGAATCGTTATAAAATATATTTAATAAGAACCAAATTAAATGTTTTATCATATTTTTAATGTAACAAGATTTTTTATTTTTTTATATTTAAGTACAGTATAATACAGCATATTTTAATAATTTTTTCCCAAATTTTGTAAGTTTACTGTATTGCCATTTATGTCATACCCTAACTGCTTGTTAATTATTCCATCAATTACCAAGCTTTTTTTTAAATTAATTAATTTTATTACTTTGATTTTATTGATTTTTCAAAACATTAGAATAGTTTCTCCTTACTAATCTTTCAAAAAAAATTTTTTCAAAAATAGAATGTAATATTACATTTATATAATTCAAAATTACAGCTTGGACTATTTGTAAAAAGAACAACTGAGAAATATTTCAGGGAGCCACGCAGCCCCCACACCCTTCCTTTAGAACAACCCTTGTATCCTCACCAAGACCTGTTATATATTATTATTATATGATACTTAGGCCCAATTTTACAATGTCACGTAATTCTATTCGTTAATATTTAACATTGGATTAAGTGATAGCAACAACGGTCTGGTTCTTCCAATTTGTGTTTATTATTTTATTCAATAACTTAAAATTAAATAAATAGCCTATGTTTACAGGAGAAGCACTGAAATACTTATATACTTAGACCCTTAGTGAGATACATATATAATAATATAATATAATATAAGATTTTTAGTTTTTGGATAGCGGTTTCAATGAGTAGGGAACTAGAGGTTTATTTGATTATTATATACATAAATTAACAAATTGATATAATTTATGAAACCACCCTCAAAACACCTGACAGATATTCTCCCCAGTCACAGGCCAGCCAGACTAGATAAACCCGCCATTCATTCCTCTTTAAAGTCGTTACACAACCCAAGTGTTATAAAGTATCAATATAATAATACTAATTTAAAACGTCGCTCTGAAGTCACGTATCTCAGTCCAGAAAGTTACGTGTGATCTGAAAGCCGGGGAAAGCCACGGACTAAGTAAGATATCATTGCGATATGTTTCAAATGTACAGTTTGGTTCAAATATGAATAATCGTTTATTAACAGTTACAAAAGCTTCTGAAACAATAACTATATAGTCATACTTCAAAGTATCATGAGCTTCCGCTGCCACTTTTGATAATTAATTTAAATACCTATAGAACAATGATACTAATAATACAATAAAATGTTATCATTGTTGGCCATCAAATAATATTTGTATTTTCCAAAAGGCTCTTTCTATGAAAGCTGGATGTTCACACAAATATTTTCAACAAAGTTTGTTGGGTAGCGTTAATTTTAACACCCTCCATGATTTTTTTCTCTTTTAAGTCATGTACTGATATAGTACCTAAAGTTCGTTCACGGTAGGAGTTTACCTCTGAAAGGACTTTTTTCCCTACCAGAAATCTAATATATAGTAGGATATTGGTAAGACAAAATACCTTTCAGAGGTAAACTCCTACCGTGAATGAAGTAGCTAACCGGCCCCGTGCACCTGGCTACGAGTCTAGGGATCCTGGATTCAATTCCCGGCTGATACCGTTGGCGGACCTAATTGTCCCAAAAGGTGAATTACTCCAACCGTCACCAGGGTTTGGTTAATTTAAGCTTCAGTTCGGTTTAATTCCACTGGTTCCACACCTTCATAATCACTATCACCATCACCTCATCTCATCAAGACATGGAAAGAACCCCCACGGAAAGGATGTACGATTAGTACATTCGGGCGTCCGCGTCCCCTGGTCAACGGTTCATTAATACTGGATAATCTTTCCACTAACTGGACTAGCAATGATGTAGTCCAGACGGCTTAGAAAGTTCATGTAAGATACTTTAGTAAAATAAGTATTAAATCAAATTGTTTAATCAATCATTATTTAGATATTTTTTAAGGTAAAGTTGAACTGGTCTTTCATATGATGGATGACATTATTTCAATATCGCATGGTTTTAAAAGCATGCAATGTTTGATGCTCTGTAACAACTCTTCTTTGTAGAAATATGTTAACGTTACTCAAGCTTCCTTGAGCAACTCGTTCCAGGAGGGCCACATGTGACCTCCAATATCCTCCGTCTAACTACCTTAAATCTAGCACAGACACGACACCCAGAGTTCATCTCCGTGAAAGAGGAAATTCGCGTAACACCAATGATAACCTTTTCGACCATTACCGGGAATCAACCCTGAGGGCCTTACATCATTATATCACCAATTTCTTTAAAATTGACATATTTGACAGCTAGAAAAGCTAAATATCAATTTTTATTTATTCATACGTCTAGTCATGTGATCTTCAGTTGTCACTTTTAATATATAGACTATTATCAATACCCATATACTAACATTAACGATATAGTAAAACCCACTTCGGTGGTCGCATAGTCTAACGTGCTACCCTCGCAGTAGATTAGACTACCGATCACAGGAAGGTCAAGGTTCGAATCTTGGTTGAGTGTACTGAGGGTGACTTTTCCAGAATGATTTTCCACACTCCCTTCCCGTAAATGCGGGTAAACTCCCTAAAAATCCAACCTTCCTAATCCATAAAACCATTAGCGTAATTAGTACATAGGCATATAACCCAAACGGGCAGTAAGACGCGGTCCTAAAGATAATATATAGTAAAAATAACTCCATGGTGTGAGCCCACAAGTGAGCTATACCAACCGAGTGGTCACCACCGTTAGCGATGATTATGCCAACATTCGCTGATAGAGGGTGTCATGTGGTCAGCATAACGATCCCTCCAACCATTAATCTCAGTTTTCTAGACCGAAGCTCATACTTCTTTAATCAAGTAACTCCTCGTTTGTCGTCACTAGACTGAATTCGACCCTTTTCAGACACACTGGTTCACTGGTAAATTTTGGAAACGCCGGTAAAATGTTTTCAATTGGCTGCAAAACAAAAAAAAAAAGTTCGTCCAATGAGACTCCTACTCTGTATCGAACATAGACAGACACACACACGGGAAACCAGGCCGTGGCGACACTGTTGCGACACTAGGCGGGTATACGTGGCAACACGCGGCCCCCTCTCTTTTTACCTCTCCCTGGGGATATTTTTGGGGGCAGGGGACCCACCCTATCGCGAGTGACTCGCGCACGCACGCAACAGGCCAAGCTATGCTCGGAACTAGAACGGTTGTCTTCCCCTGGAGCGGAACCCGGGTTACGTACAACAGACAGACAGACAGACAGACAGAACTTGATCAATTAACAGAGGCTGGCGTACACCCCACGTATAGCTGTTCTTAAAAAAATTCAACAAATGTACTCAGGTGGTTTAGATAACAGGATATTGTGTCAAGTATCGAAATTGACAGATGCAGATCACATTACCTGACGTATGAACGCATGAAAGTACATCTAGTAGCTTTTTTATAGCTGGCATGTCCATAAGAAAATTGGGATATACATATATGGAGATATCAGTTTACCTCGATGGTCTGGGGGTAAAGTGATCACCTCAGGGTTCGATAGTCGTGGGTTCAAACCCAGCCGACGTTGGCGGTTGCTGAGCGATAAAAATCCTTAGCACAACTTCCTTATAAGGGGAAGTAAAGCCATCGGTTCTTTGTAGATTGTAGCTTGTAAAAGAACTCTGGAAGGTATATTAAAATACCTTCCCCGACAAAATTGGTAGTCCCTTTCCCGCTAGCTCATATAAATTCATTGTGGAAGACAGCTGGGAGCCACCACACTTCCTGAACGTCTCTAGTACAGGGGATTTATACCAGATGGTACGGGCAGCACTAACCAGCCGAAGAGCTGAGTGCATGCCTAGCTACGGATGAATAGAAATCACATCTGACCAACCTTTGGGTTGTCGACTACAGAAGATCAGTTATGTATATATATTCAGATATCAGTTAATGTTTACAATAAATACCTCTTGTTAAAATAAAAGTAGAAAAGTGGAAAAAAAAGGGTTTTTCTTTCTCCTCCAGTAAATAAATAAAGAAAATATTTATCTAAATATAAGATTATTCCCTCATGAAATGACGCTGACTTAAGACAGGATCTCGAGTAAAAAACCCTCCCTAAACATGTCCTTATAACGATAGTTTCCCGCTTGCTCAATCACGCAAGTCACCCCACCCCGTTACTCGTGTGCTAAGAACATAATAAACGTCACTCAGGGTAACGTTAAGTGAATATTTATACATTACTCTAGGTGTTAAATCATTATATATTAAGCTTTATTTATGATCACAAACACATTGCAGACCAGTACAGAGCATGAGTAAAACAGCGTTCACAGCTTACACAAGAAAGTTAAAGGGAGTTTCTAAATTGTTTTTTTTAACATTTTGTTTAATTATAATACAACACTTTTACTCTTTTGATTAGCAAACTTTCGTTCTAAAATAAACATGGTTTTAAACCTGCGCTGTTTTTTTTTATATAAATACAAATAAAAGCATTGAAGTGTTAATTATTTTGTCATTAAAACTTTAACGATTTCAGCAAATGTTAGTAATTTTTACAACCAAAATAAAAAAATCATCCTCAATGTTTGAAAAACTAATGCATGAAAACTTCACTTAAAAACCAACCTTTCCAATTTATTTTAGAATAAATTAATAACAATAATATTGGGTTCGATTCCGGTTTCTATTTTTAATACTAATGTTTCTGTAAGTTTTCACTTGAACGTGTGAACATATATGTGGCCTCCCGGGACTCTCAAAATCCTCAATTTTTTTTCTCTTGTCGGTAACTCTTGCAAACACTGCCCTCTTAATTTCAAGTAGAGTGATTAATCAATTCTTACCCTAATTTAGTAGTCAGCAGCGCTGAGATGCGTGTCAGACGTTTAGAATGCCAGCGATACTCAAGAAGTCGTTTGTCATTTAAAAATATGGCTAACCCCGAAATAGATCGACCTCTTGGTACAGTCAGCGCCCCAATGGCTCCTGATCTAGAGGTCTCGGGTTGAATCCCTGGTGGTACCATGGGTATTTTGTTTTACCAAAGGGGAACTTATTCTATGATCACCATGGTCTGGTTAGTTAGGCTTAAGATTTCTACTGGCTCCACGCCTTCATAATCATTATTATTATCATTATTATTATTAGCACCGCGTCTTACTACCCGTTCCGGTTGTACGCACCCTTCATAATCATCTCACTGTGGGTGCGACGTGTAGACAACCTCCAAGATAAACCCTGTTCCCACCGAGTCCACACTTTAACTCAGTGATTAGCGCGTCTGTCTACTGAGCTAAGGGTCCCGGGATCGATTCTTAGCATGTCCGAAAAATGTATCATTGATGAATTGGGAGTTTTCTTTTTCGTAGCGATGAATTAACGGCGTCTGTTCTATAATTAAGTTAGTTAATAAGTCGTGTGCTGATATAATCATTCGGTTCAGAATGTACATGTTAAATACCTTTTTAGTCATATAGTTTTCAATTCTATACTGAAAATGTGGAATTAGTTAATTCTTAACGACTTTTCAAAAAAGATATCACATTTCTAAGATAAAAGTAAATGTATAAAAACATTTATCCAGCCTTCCTCAAACAAATGAAAACGTTTTTAACAGAGTCACAACAAAATATATTATGATAATTCAATATTGTTTTAATGGTTTTGTTATTTAAGAGCTATCATTTCAAATAAAAAATGAGCGCTGAGTAAGTGTACTAATATTCTACTCTTCAAGTACAGTAGCCCCGTGGCTTCTTTGGTGCTGACTGACAGCTAACAGCTGACTTCTGACAGTCAACATCTAGGTATATACCTACATTTTGACTGTAAGAAGTGACAGCTCCTAACACATGTTTTTGCAGATCCTATGGTTATGTGTAGGGATACATAATTTGGTCTGGTAACTTTTCAAAGCTTTTAGCTGTGAGCTGTCAGTCAGCACCAAAGAAGCCATGAGGCTACTGTAGGTAGGTACTTTGTTTGATAGCGAGATTATAGTCTTTGTTTTTTTATTTATATGCTATACGTTTTTAAGATAGGATGTTTTAGATAGATTTTAAATTGTTCTGAGTAATAAAATTGAATTAAAAGTTATGAAAATACTCGTGACCAAATATGACATTCATTTTAATAATAATCCATTTTGAAAATGACACGCAAGAGAGAACCCTTTAAGAGGGACCTTTTTAACCATCCAGCAGATCAATAAACCAAGACCTCCCCCTTCTTGTGCCGTGGCCTTAATGATAGACCCAGGACGCGAGCCGCTAATTTCATCACTTATTAATACCCCGTGTTAATTATCAATGTGTCCTTGCGGGTGTTGCTCTTGGCGAAGAGAAACATAAACACCAGGTTGTTTACCCTTCCCGCCGGCCTCGACAGCTCGCCCGATACCTCCACAGGGAAGCCAATGGCGGGTGCGAACTATACTTTGGTGCCTAGTTATAGGGTGGTCAACAACAGTAGGTCACGTGTCTCGATGGCACACCATTAAGGTGGGAGTGTAGGAGACGCGGGAAATGGGCATTGTTTTTTTTTTTTTCAGTTTTTATAGCAAAACTTTTTTTTTGACAAAATAAGTAGAATGTTTGCTACAGTAAAAACTTTGAGTTCAATTTTCTTCACGTGCTGATAAAAATATTTGTTGAATATCTGGCATGAGGATTGAGGCATTAAATGACATATTTTTTTAAACTAAGAGAAAAAGTTTGTCATTAAGTTTCAGGACACCCTTAACAGATATTCAAGAAATGTTGAGGTTGCCATGTGAATAAAATTTAACTCTTTATTTGTACCGAAGTAATATTTGATTTCTTTTGACCAAAAAAGTTATGATATAAAATCTGACCAAACACTGATTTTTCTCGCTTCCCATTCTATTCTACCTTAATAAATCAAGGGTATTTAATTGCGTTTAGGGCTATCCTCAACGAATATATGACAATTGCGTGCAACCAAGAAATAGCGAATATTGCGTACAATTGTTTATTTCTCTACCTGAGTTGTCCGTCATTTCTACAGAAAAGGGGAAACAACCTATCTTCCAAACCAGCAACCAATTAAGAGAACCTTATATAGATTGAAAATTACAACTCAAGGAAATCAAGAAGAACCAAAACTCAGTGAAAAAATAATATTAGATGATGAAATTTAAACTTAGCATAGCCTAACTTAACCTAACCTCAAAAAAATTACAAAATTCTGTATTAATTAGCAGTAGGTGACCTGTTGGTCTAGGGGTAAGGTGTCGGAATTCTGTGCTGGGGGTCCGGGGTTCAATCCTCGGTCCTGGTAATGATTTATCTGATTACTAAACCCTTCCTTCACCTCTGACAAGACATCTTGTGAATGTGGGGAATGACAGGCCTCCACCGTGGTTCGGATACCACGTTAAACTGTAGGTCCTCCATTTCATCTCACAATCACCCTACCATTTCACATTAGCGTAAGTGCATATAACCCGAACGGGTAGTAAGACGCGGTGCTAATAATAATAATAATAATAATAATAATAATAATAATATGCAGTAATTAAAAAACATTCAGACAGCACCCTCTACCCCCTTTCAATCCAAGATGTACACAATTATCACTCCAAAGATGACCCCTACCTGGGTCGCCCACCTGATCGACCCTTTGGGCGCAATTGTCACTGTACGCAATTGTAAGGACACCTTCTCAACATTTTCTTCCGATTTTGTTGGTTGACTATTGATATTATTTTGATTTAAAAAATTATCAAATAAATATTGTTGGGGATATGTAAAAACATTTTTTAAATTATAAAAAATATTTATTTATTAAATATATTTAGACCTAGTGAGAATTTAAAAAATAACAGTTGTACTTTATATATCAATAACAATAATATAGAATGGTCTGCACCGGTGGTCGCATGGTCTAACCCTAACATATCATTCTCAAGTGGAGTTTTTTTTATGAGAAAGAAAAAGTTGTCAAAATATGAAAACATTTTTTTTATAAAAACGCGAGCATTGGTGGGAACTCAGGGTAAATATTAAACTCTTCTTGTCTGATTAGTCAGCTACGGGTAAGTTGGTGTTCGAGTAACATACGTCTGTAGTGAGAGATTTTTTCCCCTTTAAATGGTTTACCATGTAAGCGTGGGTACATTTTCTCTAAGCTCTATCCTCCTCATCAATACTCCCATTAGTGTGGCTAAATTCTGATAGCTCGGATAAAGTAGTAAATAGGACGCGACGTAAGAAATAAACTATTCAAAAGGAGTTTAAAATGAAGACATTCTTGACAGGTTATGAGGTTTGCGTCTTTGAAACAGCTGTTTCCCCCTTTTACAATTTAGTCACTACGAAAGATTCCCCTTAAAATTATTCAAGAAGATTTAAGAGCGGACGGATATCAAAGCAAGGGCTATTAAAATATTGAAGTTCTAGTTTACCTATAAAATGATTGAAGACAAAGTGTTTTGACGAAAGTGTTTATTGATTACTTAGCGATAGTATCCTAATTACATCGTTTTAATTCTCTCTTAAGTCACTCCTAGTAGCCTGGCTTACACAAATAATGGAACAAGAGCTAGAGTATTATGAAGAAAGGTTTAGTAGAAGACGAGCTTAAGGGGGGACGTGACATTTTTTGTTTTACGTATGAACGTGAAAACCTCTAATTATTTTTATTTTATTTGAGGTACTAAACGTGAACTTTGTGAACCTATTTTTTTACGTATGGCATTATTATTATTATTATTATTATTATTATTATTATTATTAGCACCACGTCTTACTACCCGTTCGGGTTATACGCACTTGCGCTAATGTGCAATGGTAGGATGATTGTGAGATGAAACGAAGGACCTACAGTTTAACGTGGAATCCAAACCACGGTGGAGACCTGGCATTCCTCACATTCACAAGATGTCTTGTCAGAGGTTAAGGAAGGGTTTGGTAATATGGCATTAGTAACTGGGAGAGACATGACATCCAGGTTAGTTGCCTGGATGTAGACTATTTGCTGCTCTGATGGCACAGAGCGTTGCCCAGAGTACATCTATGGAAGTTGTCTACAAGTACATCCAATGAGATGATGTGATGAATATGATGGATGAGATGTGAATATGGAGGTGTGGGCCAGTGGGAGTCTCTTAAGCCTAACCATTAACCAAACCCTGGCGACCATTGGTATAGTTCCCCTTGAGAAAAATATACCCAAGGTATCAAGTAGGAACCCGGACCCCCTCGATTAGTAGCCAGATGCACTGACTACTACCTCATAGAGCCGTATAACTGACTGATCATGTCATATTCTAGCTTAAGACTAGAAAAGATCTAAAACCCAATTTTTCCAACCGTTAATTCATCACCGTGAAAGGGGTGAGACACATTTGACCATTGATAAACTTTTCAGCCATGCTGGGAACTGAACCTGGTACCCTTATCGCAGTAGGTAGACACACCACCGACTGTCTAATGTGTCGAACTAATCTCTAATCGCCAATGATCTTAAACCGTGGTGAGTTACTACCTACTTATCTTGAATTAACTTACATTCTGACACCGGGCGAATATTTTGTGTCGTTTTAACTTGCAATGATCCACTTCGGTGGCCACATGGTTTAAGGTGTCACTCTTGCAGTATACTAGACCGCCGATGATAGGGAAATTGAAGTTAAAATCTCTGGGTGATGTACCTAGGGTGGTTTTCACTAAATGTTTTTTTTCACTCTTCCACTAAAATGCGGGTATATTTAATCTAAATATGACATTTATTATTGCTAAAACCATTAGCGTAATTAGCACATAAGCGTATAACCCGAACGGGTAGTAAGACGCGACGCTAATAATAAAAAAACACCTTGCAGTGACTTATTTCCCCCTTAAGTTAATTAACCCGTGTTGAATCTCACTCAATCGAAAATCGCGGTAACCTTCTTTCTACCTTGACTTGTAACTACATTCATCACACAAATAGACGTAGCCCACTATGGTCATTGTTTTGTCTAACTAATGTTATTCTAATAATATACTTGCTTGCTGATCACGAGATAACCAGAGTTCCAATCCCGGTCGGGTGTACTGAAAATGGTTTTCTCAGTTAATAGTTTCACACTCTTCCTTCACGTAGATTGGGGTACATTTAATCTCAACTCTACCTTTAATATCCCTACCCCATTAATTTAAATATAATGATAGACGAAACGGGTAGTAAAAGCTGTGTACAAAATATCTTCTCTAATAGATGAATACCAAACCCTTCCTTCACCTCTGACAAGACATCTTGTGAATGTGGGGCATGCCAGGCATCCACCGTGGTTCGGATTCCACGTTATACTGTAGGTCCTCCATTTCATCTCACAATCACCCTACCATTACACATTAGCGTAAGTGCGTATAACCCGAACGGGTAGTAAGACGCGGTGCTAATAATAGTAATAATAATAATAATCTAATAGATGAAGGGCCTATATTCAATTTTTAACTCGTGACTTCCATTCCACCTTAAGTCATGGTGAGTTTGAGACTATCTATCACGACTTTAAACACACCCTAAGTCATAGTAAATTTCAGGCTATTTAACAAGACTTTATTTACACCTGAAATCATGGTGAGCTTCGGGTAATTTAACACGACATTCTTTCACCTTAATTCATGGCAAGATTCATCCCACCTTAAGTAGTAATAACTTCCATCCAATAAATAGCATCGCTTTGTTGTGCGACTCTAGTGACCATTCCGAGACCACGTCGCTCTTAACCCCTTTTTTCCTCGAGCCCCTCCCTCGCGCGGTCCGCTGGGCGGGCCACCGTCCTCCTCAAGGCCCGTCCACTAAGTTACAAACACTCTAAGAGATCGCGCCAGGACGAAGGGCTCGATCAAGCTAAAGACAATAAGCAATAAAAGGAAAAAAAACTTATTCAAATGTAAAAACATTTAATAATGATGCAATAGTCGTAGTCTTAGATTAAGCATAAGAAGGTTAAAATATACATGATAGGATAAGTTAGAAAATAAGACCAAGGAGGAGGGTTGGGCCCACCCTCCTCTCAATGATAGAAATCGCACTTGTGCGGATATAAGGTAAAAATAAATAATAAAGATCACCTGTCTCCTACCTATTGATTTAGTTTCATTTCTTTCACCCAAACACTCCTTCCAAACACTCCTCAGCGCTCAGAACCATCCGGGCTGCCATTATTCCTTCACCTATCCTTTTTTTTATCTAGTTAATTTTTCCTCAGCGCTCAGAACCATCCGGGCTGCCATTATTCCTTCATCCCTTCTTTTTTTATCTAATTAATTTTTTTCTTAGCGCTCAGAACCATTCGGGCTGCCACTCCCCATGACCCCCACTCCAACACCATTCCGTATCGTCGCAGCAAGGGAGGTAGAAGCCGAAAGGCCAGGGGAGAACATTACCGTATATTCAAGGCCCTCCTCACCCCGACACCGTTTCTATACCCATCCACGTCATCCTCCCCTGTTCCCCAGAAACCCCTTCCCACGCAACCCGCCTACCGATTACGACCCCTCTCTCTTCCGCCTCCGTATCATCTTGCCGACTACCACTCTCTGACCCGTTCAGACCCCAGAAGGACGCATATTAAATGCCTCTCCAATAAGAAGCTGCAGCAGCGACTTCTAGACCTAGGTCTAGACGACGCACCTCCCCGCTCCCCGAAGCCAGAAGAACAAAGAACGGAACAACAGCTTCTTTTGATCAATTCCATGACAAAAGTGCTCTAAAACGAGGGAGGTATGCATGCATCATCATTTAGCAAACCAGCCAAAGGACATCGCCCCCTTAACATGGAAGATCGCATGTCTTCATCGTCTTGCGTGGCGACAGGGCAAAGGAAGAGAAAAGAGGGGGAGGGGGGTTTGCTAATGCTTTCCTTCAGGTTGGGGCAAGTGCCGAGTTCGACTCACGAATAATGCAATGGACACGCAAGAAGCATCTTCCTTAGAAGACAAGAAAGACGTTTTCTGACCCCTCGCTTTTAACCATCAAACCTTTCTCCTGCCTTGTCTCGTACAGTATTCATCCGAGTATCGTTGTTTTCTTAGACCATGTTACACGCACCATCACCTGCGCCATACCCTATCCCCTCCTCCCACGCCAAAGTACTGATAATTAATTCACATTTCACCCCTTCCAATGTCTCGAACCTGTCTGTCTGTATATATATCTTGTTTACCGAACTGAAATCTCGTCGGTTGAAGTTTCTATTAACCCTTTTTGTGTGTAAAGGGTCAACCACACTAGCCTCTCGTATGGATTTATTCTTTACCTCATGACACTTTCATAGGGTAAGGGTGGGGGTAGTAACAGGGAAAAGGAGAGAGAGAAGAGATCATTTCTAATGTGCGTGAGCTCAAACCATTTTCAAATATAGTTTTTGCGTTTAAATATAAATGTGTGCAGAACAGGAAAAAGTGGACATGACATGTCAGCTAAAATTATATTTGAACCTTTTTTGTTTCACTGATACCATCAATGTGACGTTATTATTATTAGTTTTACTATTATTGGTATTACTATTTGTATACTTATGTGTCTGCTAGGGTTCCTCGTATTTCTAAAAACATTTTCTGTAAATCAGTAATTCATAGAACTAGGACTCTTGGCTGCAGCGCTAACTCTAGATTTTCCGTCCTTGTTTTTTGTCATCATAAAAATAACAAATTAAGAGATATATTTATTATTTAAAGAACCCTATTAACATGAAATAAGCTACTTCAATTTTAATGTTTACAGTTTTATATAAAATGTGCATAGCTAAAAGAATTGGTCAAGTTGATGTTCTAATTACTCTAGCACCTATTACAGTATCTGTGTAATAATCAAAGATGACTTGTTTTCTTTTACATGGGCACTCAATTGTATAAGTTTTTAGACAAGTATAGTAAAACCCGTTTTTGTGTATACATTATAGAGCCACAGTTTGATTCAAGACAGTGCTGACGAAGATATCTATTAATTGTATACAAGTGAACCCAGACATCCAATCAGGTTGTATCTAGAATCTAGGGTTAGGTGTGTCGTATTAAGCATACTTAGTGATGAGAAAATTTCCAGGAAATTTTTAATAGGAAAATTTTCCAGTGGAGGGTGTGAATTATAGAGACGGCACCTACAACCTAAAGCGAGTCAAAAATCTGGAAAAATAGGGAGTAAAATGTATATAAACGTATTATGTTTTTTTTCGCAGGTTTGGGTACCAATTGATGACATTGTCAAACGGAAAAGCGTATTGACATCTTCTTAAATGCTGGTAGTGGCCGTTCACGACAAATTGCAGAGGAATTCAACCACCGGTGTTCCTCACGAGCACCTATCACGCATAGTGCATTTTATTTATATTTCCGGGTACTTTTAGAGGAGTATTTGTGATTGAAGTCTTCTGACATGTGTCGGTCAATGTCGCTACCAGTATTTAAGAAGATTCCAATGCACTCTTACTTTTGATAATGCCAATACATCACCCAAACCTGCGAGGAAACATAATACGTTAATACAGTAGCCCCGTGGCTTCTTTGGTGCTGACTGACAGCTCACAGCTGACTTTTGACAGTCAACATTTAGGTATATACCTACATTTTGGCTGTAAGAAGTGACAGCTGCTAAACACATGTTTTCACAGATCATCTGGTTCGGCGGAGGGATACGTAATTTGGTCTGGTAATTTTTTAAAGCTGTCAGAAGTCAGCTGTGAGCTGTCAGTCAGCACCATAGAAGCCACGGGGCTACTGTAGATATTTTACTCCGTGTGTTTCCAGACTTTGTCTCACATCATATGGTGTGTTAAGAAACGTTTGGGTTGATAATTAAGAAGGGAAATAGGGAAGAGGGTGCCAAAGGTTCCATGGAGACAAAAGGGGGAGGGGGGGAGACAAATTTATTTTTAACAAATACTTGGGCCAGCCTTAGAATTATTTTAATTAACCTCTTAAGCGTATAACCCGTACGGGTAGTAAGACGCGGTGCTAAAAATATTATTATAAACCCCGTTAAAAGTGCATGTGTTTATTAGCTAATAATAAATTTACTGTTAGGGTTGAAACAGATCACAATCTTAGGCCAACACTTTTTTTTAGCTAATTCTCAATAAAGCACTATTTTCTGTTCATAATCTCATAAATATTAAATAGGGGCCAAAATTAGAATTAAGATTTAAAAAATTGAACATTTTCTGTCACATCTCTAAGCATACTGTCCTAAATTACCTCACGTATAGTTAAAGTTTGAGATACAGCCAGAACTAGGCGTCACGTCCCAATGTGGCTCTCTGTGGCTTTCATGGGAAATCAGAAGAATTGAGATCAGTGAAATAATTGTACCACATTTAATAATCAATTAAAAAAGGTGAATTTTAAAAACTAAGGGTATGATGCCTTTTCCCCGAATATTCAACAGTATGGATCAGAATTGTGGATTATCTTAGTGGTGTTGATGCTTCAGAACTGACCTCACCGCAATAAATACTACAGTGTGAGTATATCTATATTCAAAAAGGTGGCGACCTTAAGGTGCGGCTGGAGGGAGCGCGAGTAATTTTACAGTTTTTATAGCATTACATTATTTGGCCAAACTATATAAAATATTTATTCAGTAACATCATGGAGTTTAGTTTTTTGCACATGCTAATATCAACAAATCTTGAAAATATGTCAAGGGTGTCCTGGTATTTTGTCAAAACTTTTTAAATAAAGAGAAAATGTTTTGACAAAATTCCAGGACACCCTTGACAGATATTCAAGATCTGTTGATATTAGCATGTGCAGAAAATTAAACTCTATATTTCTACTGAGTAAATATTTTTTTTATTTTGGCCAAAAAAATTTCAATTCTATAAAAACTGTAAAAATACTTGCGCTCTCTTCTGAGAAAAAGGCAATAAAATAATAAAAATAAATTGTAACTATTACGTTTTTAAATACTGAATTACTTTGTCCGGTATTATTATTATTATTATTATTATTATTATTATTATTAGCACCGCGTCTTACTACCCGTTCGGGTTATACGCACTTACGCTAATGTGTAATGGTAGGGTGATTGTGAGATGAAATGGAGGACCTACAGTTTAACGTGGAATCCGAACCACGGTGGAGGCCTGGCATTCCTCACATTCACAAGATGTCTTGTCAGAGGTGAAGTGTGTCCGGTATTGAAATGGTTGTTACTAGTTCATCCTTTTGCTATGCAACTATAATACAAGAATTCCAAAACTCTGGCATGTTTATATTTTTTTAAACTTAGCACCGTGTCTTAATACACGTTCGGATTATACGCTTAAGTACTAATTAAGCTACTAGGTTAGTAATTGAGAAGGTTGAATTATATAGGAAGTGAACCCACATTGGCGTGAAGGAAGAGTGGAAAACAATTTAGGAAGAACCACCCCGGTTCACCCGACCGAGATTAGAACTTCAATATTCCTATCCTCTGCAGTCTTGATCAACACTAAACTAGCGCGTTAGCTAGATACGCCACTGAGGCGGGTTATTTTTAAATTCTTATGGAGATTTGATAAGAGCCTGAAAAACAGGGAAGACCGTGAAAAGTCAGGGTATTAGGTGTGACAGAGAAAATTCAAGGAAATTTTAAAAATTCGCTTGAATATTCATATGTCTTAAATAGTGTTTGAAATTTAAAGTAGAGCATAAACACCTGTGTTAGCTATCATTTTATACCATTCATTCGATTTTACTGACCACGTGTCAGAGTCAAGTATCATGTAGTCATAAAAATCAACCAGATAATATATAAAAACACCTTTGTTCGGCGACTATAGTATATATATATATATGTATCGCCTCTGAAGTGTGTGTGTGTTCCAATGCTTGGTTAATCGCGCAGAGATGACTATCTCAAATGGCTGTGATCGAGAGTTGCCCTATTAGGAGCTCTCCAAACAACTGCCCCACGTGACCAACGGTCCACGGCTATAGTACGCGCCGCGTTAATCACAGACTCGCTCCGCAGACTCTGTTAATCGTCTCAACTAATGAACGTTTATTGCAAATATTTCACAAGGTGAGACGAGGAAGGTTATCGGCGTATGAGACAAATGAGTAGATTTTGCCGCCTGTTTACACGAGTTTATTATCGTGTTTGTTCAATGAGTCTTACATTATAATTATCATTAGGTAGGTGTCTACTCAACGGCTATTATAGAATTAACGCGCTGGACTTTATTGTACTGGATCAAAGATCGGGGGTCAAGCCTCTATTACTTATATTTTAATATCAACCAATTATTATAAACAGGTTTTTTTCATAGATTAATTAATAATCCACGCATTATTTCTCTATAAGAAATTATTTTAAAATGGTTTGCTCATGAGCACGTGGATGCATATACTGCAACTATAAACCACACTGTAATGTTAAAATTAATATTATTGAATGTTCTGTCTTTCAACACGTCCGATACCTTGTTGATTTATTCACCGTGTCCTATTAGCGACTTTCTTTTTTATACACTGAAGTGTTATCTTCTTTCCGTGTTTTAGGTCAGGTCATCCAACAATAATTGTATTCGTTGTCTTTTACGTCACTTTTTCCCCTTAAACTTTGCCTTCTATAACGTCACTTAATAATACATTCTTATCATTGTGTTCATAATGGTTGTCTTTTTATTTATTATTAATAGAAATTCTTCTCTATTTACCCAGTTTGTCCACTTTATCCTCTCTTTTCTTTCTCAAAGCTTTCCAAATATTTCATGTTAAAATAGATATACAAAAGGTATTAAAGAAGCCGTTTAATATGATTTTATAACCTGATTTGGATTATAACTCAGACTTTCACGTCACCAACGAGCCAGATGCCTTAGTCCGCGTGCCCATCGGTGCGGGCGATTTTTTTAAATATTATTTATAGATAAGCTATTAACAGATTAATTTAGTTAGCTAACGCGCTGGTATCGTGTTGAGCTAAACTGCCAAAGATGTGGAGATAAAGGTTCGAATCTCGGTCGGGTGAACTGGGGGGGTTGTTTTCCACTCTCTCTCTCTCTCTCCACGCAAATGTAGGTAAACTTCTTCTAAATACAGCCTTATCTCTAACATATAATACATAGCACCGCGTCTTATTTCCCATATGGGTCATACGCTTAAGTACTAATTACTCTGATGGGTTAGGAATGGACAAGGTTGAATAAAGAGGAAGTGAAGCCACATTTGCCTGGGGGGAGAGTGGAAAACCATTTAGAAAAACCACCCAAAGTTCATCCGAACGAGATTGGAACTTCAATCTCCCCGTCCTCGGCAGTCTAGATCAACACGAAACCAGAGCGTTAACCAACTACAACACCGAGGCGGGTCTTATCCCTAACACATTAGCGTATTTAGTATTATTATTATTATTAGCACCGCGTCTTACTACCCGTTCGGGTTATACGCACTTACGCTAATGTGTAATGGTAGGGTGATTGTGAGATGAAATGAAGGACCTACAGTTTAACGTGGAATCCGAACCACGGCGGAGGCCTGGCATTCCTCACATTCACAAGATGTCTTATCAGAGGTGAAGGAAGAGTTTGGTAATCAGATAAATCTTTGCCGGGACCGAGGATCGAACCCCGGCCGCCAGCATAGAAGTCTGACACCTTACCCCTAGACCACCAGGTCCCCCTTCGTATTTAGTAAATGTGCGTACAAGCCAATCAGGTAGTAAGACGCGATGCTGAGAGAAAAAATATAAAATAGTTCTAATAAAGACTAGTTTCTAAACGCTTTATGTCCAAAGAAACTATCCATTTGTTTAACGACGCGGCAGCAGTCAGTTGACACGATGCGACAATCAACGCGCTGAAGTGAGTCGCAAGGCTCAGCGGGTTAAGGAACATAGGGGGAGGGGGAAGAGAGGGGAAGGAGTGACAAAGCAAATTAATCGGCGCTCATTAACCCCCTCCCCCCTCGCCCCCATTCCGCCAACCAACCACCACGTGTATAATGGATTAGCCGGCTATTAGGCGAAATAATGACCGTCTGGGTGTAAGGCAAGGTTGCAGTAATTCGGTCGGCGACCTTGCCGCCGCGACCGATCGAACTCTCGCGTCAAAACATTACGGCATAATAAATAAGATAACAAAACATTATTTACCATCGGCTTTTTTTAGTTTATAAATCGGTTGTTTTCCGCTATCACGATTCGATTTACTCGTTACTCTTTATTGATGTTAGTTACTGTACTTAAATACGAAGAGAATGTAATCTTTTAATTGAAAATATATCGCTATCATATATGAACTGTGTAATTTTTAGGAGATAATTCTCTTTCTTCTTCTTCTTTTTAGCAACGCATCTTACTACCAGTTCGGGCTATAAGAATTACGCTAATAGTTTTAGGGATAAGGAAGGTTGTATTAATTAAATTAAGTGTTCCCGCATTTGTGTGGAGGGAGAGTGGAAAACCATTTTGGAAAAACCACCCCCAGTACATCCGACCGAGATTTGAACCTTGATCTCCACGTTATGAACAATCTAATTCAACACGAGAGTAGCGCGTTAGACCACTCGGCTACCAAAGCTAGTTTGTTCAGATTTAGTAAAAGTTTAATGGATTTTAATCAAATTTATAAAACACACACACACACACACACATTGTCAGCCCATGGGACTTATTAGTCATATTATGTTGTTGTTTTTTTGTTCTAATGAACCATTCCTCCCCTATTTTAGTCGGATGAATCAAATCAAATCAAGCAAAATGGATTAAGCTTTACTTATATATTATTATGAATATATTTTTAATGTGCAAATTTATATACAGTCTAACTACTTTTTCAGTACATTCCTAGCACAATTGTGTAGTTGAATTTTAGCGGAAGAAATTTTAGAAAAGACAAATTTTTTGGGGGAGGGGGGTTCACAACTCCACATTTAACTTTTTTATTTATTGTATTATTTTATGGTTAATTAAAAATCCATCAAAAGCTCCATATTACATTACTTGACCTATGAGTTTTTGAAAATTGGTATAGAAGCTTTTTGACCTGTCAATTAAGATACTTTCTATGAAAATTGGACTAACCTTTAAATAAAAACGCATCAAACAAACAATTCTATAGTGCAAAGAATGTTCACAGCCTCCACAAGAGAATGGACTTTTTACAGGTGTCCGAGTGGTCTAGTGCGTTAGACTCGCAGAATACACCTTTTATGTGAGGGTCAAGGTTCAAATCCCATTTGGGGGTCGGTTACTGAGGAGAGTTTTCAAATGAGATTTAGGCTGTGATATTTCCAACCTTTCCGGGCAGTTATCTTTTTTTCTAAAACAACACCCTTGGTAAAATATTGTATGCATTGTATGTTAAATGGAAAACTAAAATACCCAAGGACAAGCATTTGAAGTTAAATTATGTTATAAAAGGTATTTTGGAGAAAATAAAAGAACATATATATTTCAGACAACATTGATAATATTTTACTATTTTATTACAATTATTTTATAGGTGTGTGTATAATATATTTCAAAAGTGACAACAACAAATCACATAACTTGACGTATGAATACGTGAAAGTATATATATCCACATTCCATTCTGTCATATGAGGACGTTTTGGAATGTATAACACGTTGTTTGAAGCACCGCAAAGGAAAGAACCTTTACATCCATTACTGTTTCCAGCCTGTGTCCTAGGTCAGTTTTTATTCAAGCCATGTATTTTCCACTACAGGCTTGCCATAGCTTCATATGTTTTATAATATACCTTAAGACTAGAACAAGCACAACATCCTGTCCGCGGCCGTTAATTTAGCAATATGAAAGGATAAACCCACATTTCACCAATAATAAATTTTTCGTCCATGCTAAGAATCGAACTCGAGACCCCCAAGTCAATAGACAGACACGCTAGCAACTGAGCTATGGTGTCGGATAAGGAACAGCGTTCCTCAAATCTGTAACCACCTAATGGTAGTTAGTCTAGGGGGTAGCGTATCTGCTTTTAATCGTCCAAATCCACGGTGTTAAACGTAATAATAAGTTTCAGAGTGGTGTGTCGTAAAGCCTCGTACAAGAGTAATAACTACACAGGTTTCCATGTGTCATTGTGTAGTGCGCTAAACAAGATCACTTTACTGCGGCCATTAAACTCGGCGTTCAACCTTTCACCAGAGGCCATTTACACGGGACTCGACCGCAGGTAGATCAACCATTATATAGCAGGGCTTCTAGTTCGACAACGGGCGATGATGATAAAATGTGTTACTTGTACAAGGTCTCATCTATTTTTTTTTTTCACCTCATTTAGTACCACTTTGGGTTGTAGTTAGAATTTAGACCCACATTTACGTGAGGGTAGTGTGTAAAATTATTTAAAGGGAATCAGTTCACCAGCCGGGATTCGAACCCCAACCTCTTCGTTACAGAAATTAAATAGCCAAAGCTATTATTTATACTTTTAGTGAGGATTACTCCATCTGAATATCATATCCTGAAAATTGAAAAAATGACAACTGGACACGGGAATCTATCCCAGGACTTTTGGCTTAGTACGCCAATGATCTACCCACTGAGCTATCCAGGAATCGTCCCGTGCTCAGGGTCATTCTTCATTCATATTTTAAGGCAGAGTCTGAGATGGAAGTGTATAAATCGTCGGCTACAAATGTGTGATTTTATTAAGATCACGAGCTATCAGATAACGCAGCCATGTTCGACTCGGTAGCTAGCGGTAGTTCGTTTCAAGCAAGCCAATCTCTAACCAGAGAAACACCTTGAACCTTATGACTATACGATAACACATATCTTAGAACCCCAAACCAACATAATTGACCTAAGTATTAAGAATCCCACCTCAACCAACAGATAACACATAGCTTAGAGCCCCAAACCCTCAGAATTGGCCTACAAGTCTTAAGAGCCCATCTCAACCACCAGATGGCCCATAACTTATAACCTCAAAACCAGTTAATTGACCAAGAAATTTTAAGTGCCCATTTCACCTCGCCGATAGCATTATTATTATTATTATTATTATTAGCACCGCGTCTTACTACCCGTTCGGGTTATACGCACTTACGCTCATGTGTAATGTGTAGGGTGATTGTGAGATGAAATGAAGGACATACAGTTTAACGTGGAATCCGAACCACGGGGGAGGCCTTGCATTCCCCACATTCACAAGATGTATTGTCAGAGGTGAAGGAAGGATTTGGTAATCAAATAAATCTGTGCCGGGACCGAGGATTGAACCCCGGCCGCCAGCACAGAAGTCTGACACCTTACTCCTAGACCGCCAGGTCACCCTCGCTGATAGCACCTTGCTTAGAACCTTAAACCCACCTAAGTGGTCGAAATTTCTTCTTCTCAGCTAATTGTGCTCATTTGGGTACCAGGTAATTATAGGGATTAACCATAATAAATACACTCATTTGGCCATAGCTATATAAAAAAAAGTGGTATGATGATGCACCGCACATACTTTTTTTCGCTTTTATCTTAAAATATAGAGATTTACTAAAAAAAACTCGTAAGATTGGTGGAACTAAATCATAGACATTATTGCATAAACACTACACAAAAGAGCATAAATTAAATAATATACCCTGTTACAGAAATATTGAGAAAGAAGAACATCTAGGTCCACGAATAAGCATAACAATTCCATATTTCAAAGGGCGTCATAGAAAAATATGTTTGCTTATAGCTAAGAAACTATTGATTTTACTAAAATATATTCCAAATTAAAATATTTTTTTATTTTTTATAGTTCTAGAACTTTACAATCAAATTTATTTTGTATCTAAAAAAAGATTTCCGAAAATAAGATCAAAATTGGATATTTCCACGTCTTTAAATTGAGTTTAAAATTGATTTCATGATAAAATAAAAATTACAATTTTGTTTGTAATGTTAAACAATGTCTAGATACAAAATTTATTAAAAACTATTAGAGGCGACTTGTAAAATCAATCTTATCTTTTTTGCCTTTCAGTAGACTACTCTTTAATTTAGGGTTAACTATCTAATTCCAAAAACCCCTCGGGGGATCCCTATGAAACCCTAGATACTAAATTCAGCGCGATCGGTAAAATGGTTTCGCCCTAGTCCAAAATACACAGAGACAGCATCACGAAAACTACGTTTAGGTTTCAGGTGTCAGGAAACATCGACATTAATCAAAATATCGAGTTTGATTTTTTTTAACGATCACAATATTTCTCTCTTCAAGGAGTCAAGATTATTATTATTATTATTAGCACCGCGTCTTACTACCCGTTCAGTTTGTACTCACGCTAATGTGTAATGGTAGGGTGATTTGTGAGATGAAATGGAAGACCTACAGTTTAGAGGGAGATCCGAACCACGGTGGAGGTCTGGCATTCCCCACATTCACAAGATGTCTTGTCAGAGGGGAAGGAAGGGTTTGGTAATCAGATAAATCTTTGCCGGGACCGAGGATTGAACCCCGGCCTCCAGCATAGAAGTCTGACACCTTACCCCTAGACCACCAGGTCACCGAGATTGTTCTTACAAATAACAAGACAGAGGACGGACGGAGTGAGATACTGTCTCCATTTGACCAAAAACTGTTATGTGCGAGAGATTGCTTACAAGCAAGGCAGTAGCCAGGATATAATTTCAGGGGGGGGGGGGCGAGGTTAGTGTTACATCCCCCAATTGTCGGAGTTTATAAAAAAAAATTAAATGATAAACAGTTCTAGAAGCTTTTTTGAAGTGTTTTTTTTATGGCAATACAACACCCTAAATGCCGTAGGCTAGGACAAATTCTAGATATTAAATACCTCTAGAAGCTCTCTAAAATGTTTTTATGACAACATAGCCCCCTAGCTGCTGAAGGCTAGGAAAAAGCTGTATATTTAAAGACCTCTGGAAGCTCTCTAAAGTTTATTTTATAGTAACATAGCCCTTTAACTGCCGAAGACCAGGACCATTTCTGAATTTTAAACACCTCTAGATGTTATATGAAGTGTTTTTATGACAACATAGCATCATAACTACCGAAGGCTATAAAAATTTCGAAATATTAAAAACCACTAGAAGCTCTCTGAAGTGCTTTTTACGGGAACACAGCCCCCTAATTTGTACTTGTATTTAAATGTTGATATTGCCTGAACTATAAATTAAGCAATATTTATTCTGTTCATAAAATCTCTACCCCTAAACCCCCCCTTGACTACGGCCTTGCTTACAAGTAACAAGACATGGCACTAACAAAGGGAGATACTGCCCCATTTGACCAAAAACTGTTATGTGCGAGATAGTGGTTCTAAGTAACAAGACATGGCACTAACAGAGGGAAATAATGCCCCCATTTTACCAAACCCGGGGTTAAAGAGCAAAGGAGGACCCCTCAATATAATTTTAAAATTAAAACAATTTAATATTGAGTAGTACTAACTACAAATATTTTAAAGATTTTACAGATCATTTTCCATTTTTAAAATCTTTATAGGGTATTTAAAAATAAAGAATTAAAAATTACTTTAAATCTTATTAATAATAGTATATAAATAAATATATAAGCCTACAAATAAAAATTAACTATCTTAAATACTCAAAATCTATTTATTTTAAAATAATTTTCATATCGATTTAATATGAATATTCAAGGAATAATTGAATTGCCAATACAAACTAGCTATCTTATTTTATTTAGAATAACACTCATTATATTGTATAGCCTGAAAATGTGATACTTTTATCAATAACTTAAATGATTATGTTTTGCTTACCTACTGCACTATGTAATTCACCCTTGAAAATGAAGCAGGATTCTGAAACATGTAGGTGAGAACATAAACGTTAGTTCTCAAATATACCAACGAATAATAAGGAATTTTAAAAAAGGACATTTTACATCAAGAACATAAAATGTTTAGTAACAGTGTATTGCTTATGTTAGAGATTTAAAGTTTTAAAATTGTAAAAGTGCGGTTCTTTCACATCTGTAAAATATTTAATTTAGAATCTCTTTAGGCAATTTAAACTGCTTCACATCAAGAATTGAATTTTCCAATGTAATTCTTTAAGAGTATTCAAATAAATATTTTGTGTCTGTGCATTTCAAAATGTTTATATAATAAGTGCTTAAGTATAGTAATTATTATATATGAGTATAGCCTGAACAGATAGAAAGACATCCTGATATATATATATATATATATATATATACACAAAGTATTCTATATGTTAAAATATAGAAATAATTTTAAATTGTGTTTTATTTTGTACTCACAAAATCAAAATTTCAAGTCGCAATATTATTGTAGTGACATAAAATAACATTGTAATCAATAAATACCACAATCGATGTAAATCAATGAATGTAATCAATACATACCACAATCGATGTAAATCAATGAAAGCGATACGTTTATATTTTTAAATTTTACGACAAC
Source organism: Timema douglasi (assembly GCA_901482245.1). Classification (NCBI taxonomy): domain Eukaryota; kingdom Metazoa; phylum Arthropoda; class Insecta; order Phasmatodea; family Timematidae; genus Timema; species Timema douglasi. The sequence goes on along the minus strand of CABEEJ010005806.1, from coordinate 20,180 downwards.
ACTGTGTTATATATATATATAATTGTCTAATCAAATTAATAAAGAAATACAATACTAATTTATTTGGTTCTGTACTATAGTATTTAAAGTCTTTAGAAAATGTGGATAAAACATTATATTAGGTATTACTGCATAAAAAATTGTCAACATTTAGTTTTTCCTAAGGAAATTTCTCATGTTCACAAGAGATATAGTCGTAGCATATTGGTGAAAGTTAAAAAGGTCCCTTATTTGGGTCTAGATCCTTTAATAAAATAATACTCACATTTATAGTGCGGGGGTTCCGTACCTAATATTAGGCGTGTGGTTCTAGGTTTATTAATTTGTAAGTACAGTCCAACTTTCATAATAAGTACCTTACCTTCACAGCTATAAACGCTACTAGATAATATTTAATGAATTTATACGTCAAGTCAAGTGATCCATAGGTATCACTATTAATATTTATATATTATCAACACTAATCAACACTACTAATAAAATAACAAAATTGTATCAATGCCAGCAGCAAAAATCATGTTTGTACTATACATTCTAAGAGATCATTTCTATGAAAAGTGGACGTTTTCCGAAAGAGTGAATCAGTAAAGACATCAAAGAGGTACTAATAGATATTTAACTGCATCCTGTAATAAAGACTGGTGCTAGTTGAGAAGTGACTTTCCTTGATTACAATTATCTACTGCATGAAGTAGGAAGAAGTCATATTAACGTCGACACTAGTTCTTATTGAGGACATTCCGGAACATGGATCAAACTATATATATCGTGGGCTGCTACCACGACAATCAAGATTTGACAGGAATGTAGGAGTAAACTGATCCCTACACTTTATTAGAAATTTGACCAGCCACACAAAAAATATTGTAGACATATATGTATAAAACAAAAATTACTATATATAATCAGTCGAAATTAGTGTAAGCATTAAAATTGAGCAGGCATGAATGTAAATTTTATATATATATATGATTTATTTTAACTCTCTAAGTAACCCTTGAACATTTAAATTCAATAAACACAATCATTAACCACAATACCTTTTGAACAATTCAAGAAATGTTCACTTAAAATAAATTGCCCATAACCCAAAGCAAAGTTTGTTGAGCAACTCCATGAATTTATCATTGTGTATTCTGCTTTAAACCAGTTACCGTATTGTTTTGGGTTGGTAAATCAATTCCTTCAATTATGTCCACAAGAAAAAAATCAGGTGTCATTGGGTTTACAGACCTAGCCGGCCAGTTTATGTCAACATTAGTTATTAGTTATTCATCTCCAAAGATTTCCCGACAAATATTCATTGTATCCCTGGCTGTGTGAAATGTTGACACCAACCAATCTGTTGAAAACAAAGTTAATGGTGATCATTGATGACTTGCAGAGTTATGGACCATATTACCATATATTTTGAAATTGAAAATCACTGATTTACACTTGGAGTTTTAAAAATGTAAGGTCCACCTCTGTTATGCATGATTCCTCACCATAAATTCACAATCTGGGAGTGCATTGGGCTGAGCTGCTGAATTGCCTTGGATTTTCTGTAGTCCATAATTTACAGTTTTGTTTATTAACAAACCAATGTAAGTGAAAATGTGATTCGCCCAATATCATTAGCCTAAAGATGTTCGTCTCTGTGCCAACATATTCACAAACTTAAATCGTGTTTCATACTCGTGCTCCAGAAGTTCTTGCACAAGCTGAATCTTGTACAGATGGACCCTGATATTCTTTCTCAAAATTTGCCTTAAGGGGGTTTTACTCATCTGAAACAATAAAGAACGTGGCCTTTGCGGATTGTTATGGAATTCTAAAGACGTTCTTGATGTCCTATACAAGTATTTCTCCGTTCTTGTTATTCGTTTTCTATTTGTTCTTCCTCTTTCCTCCATTGTATCATTTCTCAAATTTGTGCTACACAATGAAGGATGATGTGATCTGAAGATGGTGACTTTTACATCGTTTTCACGGCGTTCTACCCATTGAGCCACAATAATAGAGTAATTGTTTCTAAAGTACAGCTCAATAATTTGTGACTACCAACAAGTTGGCCACCGCCTCATTCTGAATTTAAACAACACGGGAAACATATATATTAATTTTGCACGTGTTTTAAGCCCCTACACTACTTGCAGTAAATCATGTGTATATATACTCGTATGTACATGAACATCTTATGCTTCTTCATTAAGGACATGTCTAGATAGTATTTCCGAAATGAGCTCTTTGTTCCATTGTTATTTTTAAACTACTATGATATGCGTTACTTGTATAATATACTTATATTGTAGAGATCACATCTGTATGACAAAAAGTTAAAGACCTTTATAAACTGCAATTGGTTGTGATCAGACCTTGAAGAAGATTTCTTTGGAATACTTATCCAGTCATCAAACCGTGCCATGAAACTAGACCCGAGTATGAGATAGTCCAATAAAAATGTGTTTTATTTTTACGAGGCGTATAACACAGTAAATATTCTATGTAAAAACATTTCATTATCAAGTTATATTGCATGTCTGATCGTACACTGCAAGAAACAAGACTTTAGAACGAGTGTGTGTTTTAATTTTCAGTCATTAGGTTGAGATTGACATAAAAAAAATTGGCAGATCATGTATTAGTTACATTGATTGATACAGTAGCCCCATGGCTTCCTTGGTGCTGACTTACAGCTCAGAGCTGACAGCTCTGAAAAGTTACTAGACCAAATTATGTATCCCTACGCCGAACCTTATGATCTGCAAAAACATGTGTTTATCAGCTGTCACTTCTGACGGTCAAAATGTATGTATATACCTAAATGTTGACTGTCAAAAATCAGCTGTGAGCTGTCAGTCAGCACCAAAGATACCATGAGGCTACTGTAGGTTGACTTAAGGTGGGCTTGAAGGGAATGCAAGAAAAATCCAGTGTTTTTGCAGTTTTTATGGAAAAACATTTTTTTGCCAAAATAAATAAAATATTGCTCCAGTACTAACATAGAATTTAATTTTCTTCACATGATTACCTCAAAATTTCTTGGATATCTGTTAAGGGTATCCTGGAATTTAGTGACAACAATTTTTCCTTCTCTTAAAAAGTTTGTTAGACAATGCCACCGTGCTTATGACAGATATTCAGGAACTGTTGATATCACCATGTGAAAAAAATTAAGTATATGTGTGTACTGAAACAATTTTTTTTTTATTTTAGCAAAAAAAAAATTGTTTTTCCATAGAAATTGTAAAAACACTGGCCTTTTCTCGCGTCTCCTTTCATTCCACCTTAAGGAACCATCACGGCCAATTAAAAAGCACGTTGGATACAAAATTATATTCGAACGAAAATATACATCCAAGTGCTTTTTCCTGTATTCTTCGCTCGACAACCGTTAAGTTGGGATCAGTGAAACAGTTGTATAGTCTTATTTTTATAATATCGTTTTATATTTTATATGTTGAAAATTGGTTTTACTTATCTCAATTCCACAGATGAGGACAACAGAAAATGTCAATACGATGTGAAGCCTGGTCTGAGCTGCATTATCTACCTAAGCTACGCGTTATCCTTCAGGAAGAGACGGGCTTTTAAGCCGGTATCCAACTAGCCCATACTTTCATATTAATTAAGATAAAGAAGAATATAAAATGGGAATAAATCTTTTGTTAATATATTTATTCCCACTAGATATTCTTTCTTATCTTCAATAATTACATATTCTCCTTACTAAACTAATAAAATATCTTAAATATGTTTTAATATGTTTGAAAGATTTAAAATTATTTTTATCTATATTATCTTATAGGGGTGTGCGAAGTTTTTAAATTTCAAAGCTAAAGTCGAAGCCCAAATCTCCTTTGCTTCGACTTTGACACCCACAATAACCTTCCTACCTTCGAGACATTTCAAAGAAAAAAGAATACTTTGAAATATTATGAAAGCATTTTAAATTTATCGCTAAAATATAATATATATTTTAAAATTTAATCATTTTAAAATACCTACCAAACATAATTTTAACACATGATAATGATAAAATAAGAGAGATATTATAAGCATTGGTACATAATTATGTTAGAATAAAGTAATGTAGTTTGCTTTTATTAAGACTTTCTCTAAATATTAATGGAGAGTTAAAAAATTAAAAGTAGTTTCATGTGACAAAACAAATTATCTTCGACTTTGACTTAACCTCCCATGTTTTAAGCTTTGCTTCGATTTCGCTTCCCATTTAAATAAACGAACTTTGAATGCCCTAATATTTGACCAAATAATATCCTATCAATATGGGTAGTTAATTTTTAATAAATTCTGCGTACCCAATAAATAAATTGTTTGAGGCATATACAAGGTGAGTCGGAAACAATCAGACGATATGTGCTGAAGAAAGTGATGACAACGTATTGAGGTTTGTCTGACGTCTGGTGGAGCTCACCTGGGTGACATTATCTTCAAAAAGTGAAAAAATGTAGTATAAAGTTTGCTTATATTTAGCTCGTGAATATTTACTTTTCAATTAAAGTGTTAATTTTCAAGTTACTAATCGTCTAATGGTTTCGGCCCCACCATATATAATGTTTTGTCATTGTGTTACAAAAACTGACTTAATCTACTTGTATATTAAAACTAAAATTTCAAAAAAGGACCGTATTTTCAGTGACGGGAAGATCAGGATTCGAATTTCGTCCGAGTGCATTGAGGGTGATTATTCCTACATGGTTTTCAATTCTTTTTCTATGAAAACACAAGTACATTGCCTCTAAAATTCTGCCTTCCCCATGCCTATTCCGTTAGCGTAATTAATATATGCTTATATCCCGGGCAGGTAACTAACATATGATTGTATAGTATAACTTTATCTAAGTTTATATCAAATCAGAGCAATTTTATTTTGACGTAGGAGGATATAATTTTTTTTTTATATATATATTAACAGTGATAAAAGTGTGAGGTTTCACATGCATACATCTTTGGCAGTCGATTTATCTAATACATTTATAATTGCTAATGTATCAGAAATCTCAAGTAATATTCTTTCGAAATTGAACAAGCGAATATGAATATAAAAAGTTTATAAAAGGACATACAAATTGTTAAACACAAACATAAATCAATAGTTTGACTGTCTAAGTTAAAACTACTTTTGAAAGTGTTTATATCATATAAAAATATTACACTTTCTGAGTAGGATAGAACTTTGTTTAGTTTTTCTTATTTCTCAAGGCCTTCTTCCACCGAGGAGACCAAAACCAAGCGATTAATCACTCGAGACCAAGCAACCAATCACCTAGGCAAATTTTAATTTAAACAATGCTTCACTCGTCCGCCGAGGACACCAAACCCAAGCGATTAATCACTCACGACCAAGCAACCAATCACCTAGGCAACTTTTTCAATTCAACAATGCTTCACTCGTCCACCGAGGAGACCAAACCCAAGCGATTAATCACTCACGACCAAGCAACCAATCACCTAGGAAACTTTTTAATTTACACAATGCTTCACTCATCCGCCGAGGAGACCAAACCCAAGCGATTAATCACTCACGACCAAGCAACCAATCACCTAGGCAACTTTTTAATTTACACAATGCTTCACTCATCCGCCGAGGAGACCAAACCCAAGCGATTAATCATTCACGACCAAGCAACCAATCACCTAGGCAACTTTTTCATTTAAACAATGCTTCACTCATCCACCGAGGTGACCAAAAGCTGTTAGTCGTTGCGGCGTGCACTTATGGAGCTGTATGCCTTGTTTTATTTTCATTTGTTCAAGCTTAAGTTTCGATCTTTTCGCGTTTCCACCCGCAAGTTTTCCCTTCTGTGTGACAAAATGCCACGGAAAATGTCAAAGAAAAAAGAAACGATTGATATAAACTTGGTTCTTGAGGTAGAAAATCACCCCAATTATGAATCCCCCCCCCCTTTTTTTTTTACAATATCCGGATGAACCCAAAATTGTTTCCGGGCCTTTTTACAAGCTTTTAAGTACTAAATTACATGTAGCCAATGACTTGGTCCTCAACAGACGACAACATTCTCGCGACTGATAGAAAATAGGTTTATTGTTTGAACGAGAAACGGGGCAACTTTAAGAGTAAGTGACCAATTGCCCGCGATATATCGTCCTTGGTGGACGAAGGGCTTTAGTTGTTTTTTAAACACCACGTAGTAATAATACACGTTCAAATAAAACACATATATATATATATGTATACACACATAAATTAAGATAATGAGTTAAGGGCGAGGAAGGTGGAATTTAAATACAGTGTATCCACATTTGCGTTCAGGTAGGATGGAAAACCAGTTAGAAAAAACCCTCAGAACATAATATGACCTGTATTAGAGCCCCAATATCCTCATCATCGGCAGTCCAGTTTATCGAGCGTGTGACAGCATAAACTATTCGACCACCGAAGCGGTCCATGTCATAGTCGCTCTTGTTTTGTAGCAGTGAGTGTATAAGGACTTTGCATCACCAACATGAACTGCAGTTTTAAACAGTTATACTACTCCTCAACACACGCAATAGCTGTTGGTTTTATTTTTACCTTTTACTTATATACAAAGAATATGTAGGGGCCTGCATGTAATATAAATGTTAAGAGCTACGTATGTGTTTGTAAGTTCCTCGCGTACCTCACACGTAGAATGATAGCTCTAAACAAACACGGGCCTTTGTATCATATTTAATTATTATTAATACGATCAACACAAGGTTATTAACCACTACACCCCCCGAGGGGGCATGATGAGGGAAGAGAAAGAGACGGGGGAAGGGGGATAGAGTTGATGTTCACCCAAAATGTGCCTGGAAGGGTGATATAAAACCACTTTGTAAATAAAACCAACCACGTTGCAGTCAACCAGGATGGAGTTTCGAATAAACCAAGGCCAAACTTTGGCCATTTATAAACTATCGATTTTTTTTTCTTAAAGACTTAAGCCTAGTTCACAACCGAAACGTTAATAGTTAAGACGATTACACGTTATATTTGTTTCAAATTTGATGATTCATAATTTAAACTTAATATGATAAGTCTAAGTCAAAAACAAATGTTGTTAGCATAGTCTTATAGCTGTTAGTAGTTAATAAACTATAAAAAAGCCGAGATTTTACCAAGCTTATGGAAGTCCTGTTTTAACCGGACTGTTTGGCATTTCGTCTGTCTGTCCAGATATTTTTTCCGCGGTTACTAACAAATGCGTGGACACATTTTAAAATAAATTTGGCAGGGATATTATTTGAACCCAGATCTAACACAATTTGGATATCCCTTTCAATATAGAGACTACTAAAATTTTTGTTTGTTTAATAGCTTAATTTAAGTCGTTTGAATATATATTCCTAAGCAATCAATCAAGTATTTGGGGTATTTTTTATATTTTAACATATATTGTGAAACTGGTGTCTTCAACCGTGTGAATATACTGTAATATTCAAAATAGGTCTGTAGTATTCATTTTCTCTTCAGTTTTATCACCAAGTAAAAATATCAATTTCAAATCCAAGATGAGTTTTAAAAAGAGATATTTCAATTTGAAATCCAAAAAGACATAATGATAAAACTAGTAAAGTTAATAACATGGAGAGAGCAAGGTCTACTGTTAACAGAATTACTACAGTAGCCCCATGGCTTCTTTGGTGCTGACTGATAGCTTTGAAAAGTTACCAGACCAAATTATGTATCCCTACGCTGAACCATATGATCTGCAAAAACATGTGTTTAGCAGCTGTCACTTCTGACGATCAACATTTAGGTATATACCTAAATTCTGATTGTCAGAAGTCAGCTGTGAGCTGTCAGTCAGCACCAAAGAAGCCATGGGGCTACTGTAGTAGGACTAAAGTAACGTTAAGACATGGAGTGGTCTACTTTTCAGTTTTCACAGAATTACCATTAAGGCTGTATTAACGATAAGAACATGGAGGGAGCCAAGTCTACCGTCCACAGAACTACTAGTTATAATTAAAATATTAAAATAATATCATTAAAACTAACCACGTTAACTCCTATTATATAAGTCTATTAGCGAGAAGATGCAGTTTTATAAAGACGCAACATCAGATACTAAACCTGACAAAATTCAAATTAACTAACACTACATTCTAATTGGTTGAAATATTCACTAGACGTGTCTAAATATTTATAAAATTACGTTGTTTCTCTCTGCCATGCGTTTGATTAGCTTATCACCGAGGATTTATTAAAACTAGAAACAACTTTTATACTTTACTAGATACTTTGGTTAGCTTACGGCCCCTAATGGGGTACGCGACTGGAGAAAGTTAGTGGGAAACTGGATTAAATGAAATAAAAATGCCAAATTAATGAAAACACTCAACAGATGTTTAGCCAATATATAATAATATTGTATTCATAGCACAATATATTATCTTGTGTAAAAGTGTGCCCCTCTGTCCTCGCTAAAGTTCTTTGTTCAAGTTGTGTTGAACCCAAATGGGCAGACACCAACTAATCTGTCTGTATTGTGTACAAACTCCTCCCAAACATCATCCATCATTAGTCACCAGCAGCCACTCTAGTAGGTCCATAAATCGAGGGACCTATCTCACTGGTTGTAGTTAGGCAAGTTGTTCACTTAATTATTTTTTTAGAAACATTTTCCCGAATGGTTTAGTTATCTAATATATATCTGGATCCGTGAAGCAATGGTCAGCGCATTTAGTTACGAACCTAGGGTGTTCGGGTTCGATTCCCGGTTAGTACCATGGGTATTTTTCTCCTAAGGGTAATAATCCCAACGGTCACCAGGGATTGGTTATTAGGCTTAAATTAGTTTTAAGACTCCTACTGGCCCACACCTCTATAGTCCCTACCATCTCATCATCTCATTGCGAGGACGTGTAGACAGCCTCTATAGTCCCTACCATCTCATCATCTCATTGCGAGGACGTGTAGACAACCTCTATAGTCACTACCATCTCATCATCTCATTGCGAGGACGTGTATACAGCCTCTATAGTCACTACCATCTCATCATCTCATTGCGAGAACGTGTAGACAGCCTCTATAGTCACTACCATCTCATCATCTCATTGCGAGAACGTGTAGACAGCCTCTATAGTCACTACCATCTCATCATCTCATTGCGAGAACGTGTAGACAGCCTCTATAGTCACTACCATCTCATCATCTCATTGCGAGGACGTGTAGACAACCTCTATAGTCACTACCATCTCATCATCTCATTGCGAGAACGTGTAGACAGCCTCTATAGTCACTACCATCTCATCATCTCATTGCGAGAACGTGTAGACAGCCTCTATAGTCACTACCATCTCATCATCTCATTGCGAGGACGTGTAGACAACCTCTATAGTCACTACCATCTCATCATCTCATTGCGAGGACGTGTATACAGCCTCTATAGTCACTACCATCTCGTCATATCATTGCGAGGACGTGTAGACAACCTCTATAGTCACTACCATCTCATCATCTCATTGCGAGGACGTGTATACAGCCTCTATAGTCACTACCATCTCGTCATATCATTGCGAGGACGTGTAGACAACCTCTATAGTCACTACCATCTCATCATCTCATTGCGAGGACGTGTAGACAACCTCTATAAGTGCACCCTGGGCAACGCTCAGTGCCACCAGAGCGACGGGTAGTCTACATACAGGCGACCGAACTGGATATTATGTTCCTCCCGGTCACTAATGACATTCCCTAAATATATACATATATATAGTATTAATAAAACTCTTGAAATATCAATAATATTAACAATAGTGTTTGATCTGATGTTATAAATTTTCAATGTGTACATCTCATGTGTAGTTATACAGTACTAAATGTCATCCTCAAACATTAATTACTTTAAGGGAGCCTGAGTCAAGTTGTTGTCAACGAGAGTTGATCCGGATAGCAAGAACAGCGGTTCAAATAAGATTTTTTTTATTTTAGCGTTAAAAGTAAACCGCCTTTCTTTGATTTGTTTCGGTTTTGCGCTATAAACGAGCGGCAAATAGTTTGTTTAAAATTGTAATCTAAATGAAGTATTAATTAAACTACAATACCATTTAGCCTTTATTGAGTTTGTAATCAAGACATTCCAAATAGAAAATAAAACAAACACAATTGAGTCATGTGACAGATTGTTATGTTAACGTCTGTGTTTGGGGCACCTTCTTACAGTGTAACAATTTTCCCCACAAATTAATACTTTTAAAATATTGTTTTAGAACGATAACATTAATGTGAAGTGTTTTTAGATATGGCAATACTTTTAAATTATAATATTACTTTTTTTTTTTTGCTGTGAGAACTCAAACCAATTTTATATTTTTTTTTTTCCAAAACCAACTATATATTTTTTAGTTGGCCATATGAAAATATGCCTGCTAACGTATAATCAATCCAAATCCCTTGTCGCTTCTTCATGTGGCATAAGTACAACAAATATACATCCACTTCCTAGGACAGGACCAAGAAAAAAACAACTAGAAGATGTCAAACACGCCATTTCGCAATTCTGACACGCCAGAAAAATGTTTATTTAACGAAGAAGCGAAAACCAGAGAAAAGAAAACGGGCATTTGTTTGAAATGAAAAGTTTTCAACAAAATGCAAAAGGAGGATTCAGATGATGATTTTTTTTTATGTTCGTTCATACTATATAGTTCTGACAAAAGTTATTTTATAAATTATTATTGTTATTAATATTATTGACATCACCGCGTCTTACTACCCGTTCGGGTTACACGTACTTACACTAATGTGTAACGGTAGGGTGATTGTGAGATAAAATGGAGGACCTACAGTTTAACATGGGATTCCGAACCACGGTGGAGGCTTGGCATTCCCCACATTCCCAAGATGTCTTGTCAGAGGTGAAGGAAGGGTTTGGTAATCAGATAAATTTGTGCTGGGACCGAGGATTGAACCCCGGACCCCCAACACAGCAGTCTGACACCTTACCACTAGACCACCAGGTCACCCTTTATATCTTATTCATGAACGCTATTACCAGAGTATTTTAAAGAACATGTGTGTTAATTAATAATACTGCTTATATTGTTTATTCATCCATGGAGCTGTGTTTGTTTAAATAAAATTAAAAATGTAAATAAAGTATTTAGCATGATTTAATCAATTAAGTTTTAAAGTATAATGTCACTAATTCAAAATATGTTAAGCTTAATTTATACTGTAATACTCTTCAAATTACTATATTAGTTTAGTTATACTAATTAACTTTTAAAAGTTACTCATAATCCCTTGAAATACACATTATAAATCAATCTAATGACTTACCCCTTCCCTAAAATAATGTAGCCCGTTAAGGGTACATTGTTGAAAAACGAATTGTTAATGATTTGATTTAACTATTCCAAAAAATATTGTTATTTTAACACATGCTATTTATAGATTAAATATACATTAATATTCGGTCGTAAGAAAAATGGTATGCTATTCAGAAAGTTTAAAAAAAATTGAAAATTGTAATAACCTACCCCAGTCTCCCATAACTAAGCAAATGTAAGCAAAAAGCATAAACTATCAAGTTATAACCCTCATAACTTGTTAACAGTAAAGATTAAAAATGAGTGAATCACTATTTATAACTTATTACAATACAATGATTAACATTATTCAGTAAAATGTTGGTAATTACCTTAATGTGGGTTTGAAATGATCGGGAGCTAAAGTCCATATTTTTACAGTTTTTAAGACAAAAATATTTTTTTGGCACATTAAAAAAAAAGTATGGCTTCAGTGGAAACGTTTAGTTTAATTCTCTATACACAGTAATCTCAACAGTTGTTGAATACTTGTCATGGACATGACAGGATTTGAACATAAACTTCTTTGATGAGAATGTGATGTCTTGGTCAGATTCCGCGCTGGTCGTGACAAATATTCAAGAATTGTTTTGTTTACTATAGTATTTCGTGTATCTCGACAGTAGTAAGTTGCCGCCGAAATATGTAGATTTAAATTCTAAGATCTACCAAGAAGCAAGGGCCTGCCTCAAATCTAAGGAAAACAAGTCATTTTCTAGATCTCTTCCTATTATATGATTCTTATTTGACATTATTTAGGATGTTTATTTAATTTTTAAGTGTAAATATACTGAAGCAATATTTTATTTATTTTGGTCAAAAAGTAATTTGCTATAAAAACTGTAAAAATACGACTCAGAGCTCGTTTTCCCTTTCAAACCTACTTAAATATAATGTGTGTGACTATGGAACTTCACATAATATTCTCCCAATAACAACTCAGGATGAATATATTAAGAACATTTAAAACTCGGTTATACAATTATGAATTATCGAGGCCACAGTGCGGGCGTGTATTTAAAACATTTTCACTAAAGTAAGAAATTTAAACCTAATGAACAAAAACCATTATGGTTTAAATGAAGGTAGTTAATATTAAATATGTTTTACTGAATATTATCATATAAATCCGATTTATATTGAATATACGTTATTTTTAAAGAGTAGGTGTTGAGTTTCTTTTTCTCCTAAAACAAATAGTTTCAAGCAAACCTTTGATCAAAATAATTATTTAACTTATTATTATGCTTAATTTTGACAGTTACAAACATTACTGCGCTATGAAACTAATTCCTCTTAATTTATTATGTTGGCCAACGACGTCAGAGGCGGATATAGGTAATATGACAGTAGAGGTTGAACCTTCCCGCCAATATCTTGTAGTTTCTGTTGCCGTGCGACAGATAGCAGCAGGGAGCAGTCTGACAAAATGGCGTTTGAAAAGGAAGGGTGTACGAAGCGGAGGTGTGTCATTGAATTCCTACATGGGGAATAAATTGCACCCCATTGACATTCATCAAGGGTTGGTGAACGTTTACAGAGACCAAACAGTGGATGTGAGCACACAGTGCGGCAGTGGATGGTGCGTTCCAGCAGTGGCAACGGCGATAGAGGGATAAGCCTAGTTCTGAGAAGACTTGCACAGCTGTCATCCCACAAAATGAAGAGAACCTCGAGCAGATCATCCGCGCGAATCGGCCGATTACGACCAGGAAACTGTCTACGGATCTGAACAATAGCTTCATTACGTTAGAAACGATGTTGGCAACGTGAGTATATCGCAAAACTTGTGCCAGATGGGTCCCACGAATGCTCACATAGAAACAGAAATACCACCATATGCAAATTTGTAAGGATCCACTGAACCCCACAGAGGCTAAAGGTGACAGTTTTCTGGACCGGATTATCACCAGTGACGAGAAGTGGTGTCACCACTACGAGCCGTAATCAAAACGACGGTCCATAGAGTGGCGACATGCCAACGAAATAAAAAGTTCAAATCGCAGCCATCAGCGGGTAAAGTGATGTGTACTGTATTTTACGATAGAAAAAGCGTGATTTCCCTGGATTTTCTGGAACCCGGGTGAACCATCAGCTCTGACCCCCACATCGCGACGGTGACTTAGATAAAGGCCTGATTTCCAGAGACAGGCCAGAGAAAAGGACAACTTTCACTTGCAGCACGATAATACCAGGCCCCCATACTGGTTTTAAGATCATAAACCACGTTACAACTTTTAGCCGGACTGTACTACAACACTCACCATCTAGTTTAGATTTGGCGCCATCTGTTTGGGTTGGTGAAAGATGGAGTACGGGGAAACATTTTCCCAACAACAACGCCGTGATGGCAGCCGTGAAAGAGTGGGTCGCTTTCGTTGGTGCAGATCTTTATAGGCGTGGCATGCAGGTTCTTACTAATCGCCGGCGAAAATGCATAGCCAATGGTGGTATGTGAAAAAAACAGTGTCTTGTAACTGCCTAGCTACCCATCACACCCGCTTCAGTGGTCGCGTGGTCTAACACAACGCTCTTGCAGTAGACTGGACTGCCGATGACGGGGAGATCAAGGTTTTGATTAAATAATTGATTTGGATAAGGATTCATATCATGATACGGATATAATCACTTTTTGTTCGCATCCGTTTTTAGTTGACTAATTTCAACAAAAAACGTGTATTGTAACATAACTAAAATAATTACATATATTGTCTCGCGGACTTTTTCGTTCACATTAGTGAGAACGTTCAATATGTATAGTATTTTTTTTATGTAATACCAATAGTTTTTGCAGCGCACGCGGAGAAAGCATATTCTTTGTAGGCAATTTTTTATACCTTGTGTAAAACTATCGACATTTTTATGAGGAATAAATTAAATTTTCAAAATAAAATATAGCCTATGTTACTCGCTGATAATGTAGCTTTATATCAGTAAGGAATTTTTAAAATCGGTCCAGTAGTTTTTGAGTTTATCCATTACAAACAAAAAATCAAATCTTTCCTCTTTATAATATTATTATTAGTGTAGACAACTTGGTCTATCCAACGCTGCTATTGTGCTCCCACTATCTGTTGTAGTTTCCGTGGAAATAAATAGGATACATTAATTTCAGATCACCCCTGATATTTAGGATATTCTAGTTTTAAGATATTACTTGTGTTCCACGACGCACTTTTCAATACCATTAAAACTACAGATTAAAAAAAAACTCACCTTATGATTACATTAATAATATTCCTGTCATAACTAATGCCAACATTTGTTAGGCTGAGTTTACATGTAATTATGTTATCAACAGACTAATGGTAACTAATTGAGTTTACAATAAATGAAAAACTATATTTACAGTTTGTACACTCCCGTTTTCCCTGAATAGTAGCATAATCATATTGATAGACTACACTATGGACTCTTTTTTTATAAACTGCACCATAATGGAACAAAGCAAGGTAAGTTCGCTACTTTTCATGGGGACAAAAATTAAGTGTGTCAAGGTGATCTGGTGGTCTAGGGGTAAGGCGGCATACTCTTATGCTGGCGGCCGGGGTTCAATCCTCGGTCCCGGCAAAGATTTATCTGATTACCAAACCCTTCCTTCACCTCTGACAAGACATCTTGTGAATGTGAGGAATTCCAGGTCTCCGCCGTGGTTCGGATTCCACGTTAAACTGTAGGTCCTCCATTTCATCTCACAGTCACCNTGCTGGCGGCCGGGGTTCAATCCTCGGTCCCGGCAAAGATTTATCTGATTACCAAACCCTTCCTTCACCTCTGACAAGACATCTTGTGAATGTGGGGAATGCCAGGTCTCCACCGTGGTTCGGATTCCACGTTAAACTGTAGGTCCTCCATTTCATCTCACAGTCACCCTACCATTACACATTAGCGTAAGTGCGTATAACCCGAACGGGTAGTAAGACGCGGTGCTAATAATAATAATAATAATAATGTGTCAATAAAAGGAAGAGAAAAATCAACGTTTACTAGTGAAATGTAGTCATTCAGTTGTACTGCCATCATCGTAGAGCCGTGACAATATCACCAATGTCTGGCATAGGCTGAATATTTACTAATTATGTTACATTTAAAAGATAACACTCGATTCCCCTCAAATATTAAAGAATACTCCGGATCTATTTATTTTTTTCATTTAATTTAGCATTACGCATTGGTTAAACAGCGGTAGTGTATGTTTGATAGTCTTTACTGAGCGCGTTGTCGCTAATATTTATTTAAAAAACAAATTATTTTCATTCATTTTAGTTTGTTGTATTGTACGTTCTGAAAGCATGGCAGAGGAGGGAGGGAGTATTCAATGTTTTTCTCGATGGTAGTAGCAAAGCTTGTTTCATACCGTAAAGATAAAAAGAAATAAAATAGAACGTTGACTATTGGAACTAATTCTGTATAAAGAGGCCTCAGATAATTGAAAATTCAGTTTATTGTATTGAGTAAAAAAATCTTATCCACAAAAAAACACAATCATAGTAGGCCTATATTGTTAATAATAATAATAATAATAATAAACCAAAACTTTTAAAATAGTTGAAACATACCTAAATAATTATAAATTAGAAAGTAGTAGACAGGAATAACGACCACGTGGACTGAATAAATGAATGGGAGGGGTGAGGTCTTTGTTGGGAGAGATTTGGTTGGTTGGTAATTCAAATAATTATCGTTCTACATTAAGCTTCTCTTCCACTTTATATCATAATATAGGCCTAATACCCACCATTAATTTGCGCTTTACTTGTATAACTAAGTCTTAACTAAGCTTCAGGAAATATATAACGTTATAACAATTATAATGATTTCATTATGTGTTTAAATAAAACCTAGATACCAGGATCAAAACTAGGACCTTTGTCTTAGATGACTAATAGGCCACCATTGAGATATCTAGATTGGGTCAATTTCCAATATCATTCATGATTTCAAGCGGCATCTGTGATGGAATTGTCAAATCATCACTTATAAACAGCCTAATTTTCATGGAAAGGGTATTTTTGATTGCTATAAAAGTAACTCTATTTATTTTCACATATTCATACGTCAAGTCGTGTAATATGATGCTGTCACTTTTGATGAATAATATAAATAACCAATCAAATAATATCAAAAATGTAGTAAAATGTTTCCAATGTTCATCGTGTGTGACAGATGCGTTATAAAACTAAAATAATATATCATATATTATAAATTAATTGGGTAGTAAATACAATTTTCTGTGGCTTACATTTGATAAAGTTTACTAAAAATTTTGTATTGTGTAATTGTATGTTTAAAATTGTGATTAAAATTACAATAAAACATGTCAATAATGGATCTATTAATAAGAATTTTCATAAATCTTGCAAAAAAAAAAATATTTATGTTTCATTATGATAAATTCTTCGTCGTTGATTTTTTTACTCGACCTCTTCAAAAGCAGAATCAATTTCCTTCATCTCGACGAATAACAGCGATACAAAAACAATCAACGTTAGGTAACCTTCCCTCGGAGGACTTCAGCGGACCATGACAAAGAAAGCGGATACTAGCTCGGCGTCCTGTCGCTACAGATTTTACCAAGAAGATTAATCGTCTTAGTTTCCTTTGCTACCGGCGCAACATAATATTACCCAGTCCTTGTCTACCATTTCTACTTAACACAGCTACGAGACTCGGTAGAAATAATAACTACTGCAAGGTATAGTTTCATGTCACCACGAACCAACTACAGACCAATATGAATAGGAAGAATCTTAACTGACAGATGGGAAAAGTTACCAGACCTAATCTCACATTATTCATACGCCAAGTTAAGTTACCTGTAGCGGTCCCTAAATACCTGTAAAATAACTGTACTCATCACAAGACATTGTTAGGATAATCAAGTCTTGTAGATTACGGTGGGCAACACAGAGAGCGCAAATGGGAGATTCTAGAACCGTGTTCAGGGTATTAACTGGCAAACCATTGGGAAGACCTGGACAAATATGGTAGGATAAAATTATAATGGACCTGAAAGAAAATGGCGTAATGAAGTGGACTGCAAAGAACTAGCTTAAGATAGGGATGGAGTGTATTGAGGGAGTTCTAGATAGGGATAGGATGTAATGAGGTTTACTGGATAGATCTAGCTAGGGGGTGTGCTTTTTTAACTGTAGCGATGAACTTTCGATTTTATACTGTCATTAAGTAATAGAATAATACCCGCCTCGGTGGCGTAGTTGGCTAACGTGCTAGTCGTGTTGAGCTCAACCGTTGAGGACGGGAAGATCGAGGTTCGAATCTTGGTCGGCTGAACTGGGGGTAGTTTTTCCTAAATGGTTTTCCACTCCCCCTCCACGCAAATGCGTGTTCACTTCCTCTAATTCATCCTCCCCAATTCCTAATCCATTAGCGTAATTAGTACTTAAAGCGTATAACCCGAACGGGTAGTAAGACGCGGTGCTAAATAATAATAATAATAAAATAATATTAATAAAATGGTAAAATATATCAATGTTGGATGCAAAATAGATAATTATAAAATCTCATTTTTATCAGAATCCTACTATAAAAGTTTGCGTGACATTGAGCTCTTTTACCTTAAATTAAGAGTCTCTCAAAAGTCATAATAACCAGGAGATTAAATATAAGATTACGTAAGAACCAGAGATCGCATCAAAGTAATATATTTTATTTATTATCCAATGAACAACATACAAATAGGTATGATTGAAAGAGTTTTTAAAATTAATTATTTATTTAATATACTAATATTATATTATAATTATTGTGATCAAGGGATGTATTTCACTAATCTCAAACTGTCTTCTAATGAAGGCTTCGATATGATGCCACGATTACTTTCATATTTTAGAACTCTCTAGAAAGGACAATATCTCAAGTAACAAAAGTTACTAAAGCCATTCTTATACTTATAAGCTAGATCATGTGATCTCCAGGGGTATTTTTTTTTTATGGATGGTACCAATACCGATGCAGTTATACTAATACTAGAGTAAAAATGTATCAATTTGGTCCCCGATAAAAATTTGTATTATCTAAACTGTTATATTTATCGCGCGGGTTAGACCCCTAACTAGCAGGGTTGTCATTATTTTCTTACTAACGAACTCCCTGGGTTTTCAATGTTTTACAGGAGGAATTTCCATTTTACCAGGCAGCTTGGATTGAAGTAAAGAATAGTGAAGTTTCTTTTTTTCTTTTATCAAACTGACTAATTTGAAGTAATGTAACCAATGTTTAAAACAGGATGATTTATTTTGACGGGAAATGCATCTTCTTTCGCTTCACAGCCTTTTTTTAAGGAGGGGGTGTAGGGAACGCTGGAAAACTCCAGTGTTTTTTTTTCAGGTTTTATAGGAGAACCTTTTGTTGGTCCAAATAAATAAAATATTTCTTCAATACATTCATAAAGTTTAATTTTCATCACGTGATGGCCTCAACAGTTGTTGAATATCTGTAATGAGTATAGCGACACTAAATGACAAACTTTTTAAATGAAGAGAAAAAGTTGTCAAGAAATTCCATGACACCCTTTAAAGATATTCAACAACTGTAGATGTCACAATGTGAAGAATATTAAACTCTATTTTTCTATTGGAGAAATATTTGATTTATTTTGATAAAAAAAAGTTTTGCTATAAAAATTGCAAAATCACTTATATTTTCTCTCGTCCCCTAAATCTCCTCCTTAAGGGGCATATATGTTTGAATCAGCGTGCTTAATAATTCTTCAGTTCAATTATTCGTTTATCTAAGGACAAAATGTTTAAAGGTAACAAGTAAATATCCCAAATTAACAAATATTTCAGTATTTTTACTAGATTCTCAAAATTCTTTTCCTGTTTTATTTTCCCAGGCTTAAAATATTCCTTGTGTTTTTTCCGATTTTTCAGGTGCGTGGTAAAACTGACTAGCTATATTTTTTTAATTTCTTTTACTACTAAAAATTTGATTCTAGTCCTTTATACAGGAAAACGCTGGTGTATTATCGAAACATTGTATGGCCTAAGTATATTAGCTATATTGAATTAGATAAATTAAATCGTCAATAACAAACAAACTAAAGCAGAACTATTAATTATTACATTTAATCATCATTAAGGTGGAATATAAGTTAATGCGAGTAAAGGTAGGCCTATAATTAATTCGGTTTTATGCCAAAAAATCATTTTGGTCAAAATAAATACATTTTTCCCCGGTGGATGAATTTAGTGGTGTTTTTTTCTACGTATTAAAATCAACAATTCTTGGATATCTGTCATGGATATTGCTTAATTCAACCAGGACTTTTTCTACCCATTTAAAAAGTATATGCTCAAATGCTACTAAGCTTGAAAAATATCCAAGAAATGTAGAAAACTATACTGAAGAAAAATATACTTTATTTAAAAACAATATTAATTAAACCTGAGCACGAATCACAGGTAAACCTTTCAGTCTTCTAAACCTGACCGTCATGTTAGGGTATTTAGTTATACTACCCACCTCGGTGGTGTAGTTAGCTAACGCGCAATTTTTGTGCTAAGCTATACTGCCGAGGACGGGGAGATCGAGGTTCGAACTTTGGTCAGGTGAACTGGGGTGGCTTTCTTAAATGGTTTTCCACTCTCCCTCCACGCGAATGTGGTTTCGCTTCCTCTAAATGCAACCTTCCCAATTCCCAGATATTATCGTAATTAGTACTTAAGCGTATAACCCGAACGGGTAGTAAGACGCAGAGCTAAATAATAATAATAAAAAACTAATACTACTTTGAAAATGTGGCAACAGAAGAAAAAGCGTCAAAAACAACCTTAACAATCCAAAGCAAACCTAATAAAATCTTACTAATAATAGAAGTAGTTAGACTGATGCCTTAAAACAGAGCTGCT
>CABEEJ010005805.1:35281-46082 GCA_901482245.1 Timema douglasi | reverse complement strand
TAAACTGTAGGTCCTCCATTTCATCTCACAATCACCCTACCATTACACATTAGTGTATGTGCGTATAACCCGAACGGGTAGTAAGAGGCGGTGCTAATAATAATAATAATAATAATAGTTATAAAGGAAAACATATTGTCACTTTTTGAGCTACAATTTGTTATATTTGTATGAAAGTACAGGAAAGTAGAATAAGAACAAACTCAATATGGCTTCAGCAATGCAGGAGGAACACAGTAAACATTCATGGCGTCAGCCCGCAAGTGAGCTAGACCGGACCGCATGGTGACATGTGGTCTGCCAAACAAACCCTCCAGCCATTAATCTGTTTTATATACCGGAACCCCTACTTCTTTATCTGAGTAGCTCCTCAAATGTCCACAAAGCTGAGTTCACGCCGTTCCAGACCCACTGCTTCACAGAAAAGGTTTGAAAGCAACGAGGATCAAACCAGGGACCTCTGGATCTGTAGCCAACAACTCTGATCACTAGACCACAGAAGAGTTTGGTTTTCCTTAAAGAGTTATATATTATATATTATAGATTCACATCCAATTTATTCATTTCCTATATTTTTCCTTTAGATAGTGCGTTCCTTTTACATTTACTATCATTCTATACCCATTTTTCTTTTCTCCCCTCTTGATTTTCTTGGTTTCCCCTTTTCGAAAGTTGCTTTGTGCATTTAAAACTCCCTCCCCATGACTTCTGATATAACTATTTTCTTCCTTTTATTGTAAAACCCATATTTTTTCATTATTTTTACTCCCCCTACCTTTTTTCATATACATATAGATATATAGACCACCCTGAAAAATGAAAAGAGGCTTGTGTTTCTGTATTCATCCCCAACTTGGGATACTAAGGTTAATTACCGGGGTTTATAATACACTTAGAAGAATTGTGGGATTTGTTGTGACAAGTAATAATACACCTAGAAGAATCGTGGGATTTGTGTGACAAGTAATAATACACCTAGAAGAATCATGGGATTTGTGTGACAAGTAATAATACACCTAGAAGAATCGTGGGATTTGTGTGACAAGTAATAATTACCTAGAAGAGTCAGGAGATTTGTGTGATAAGTAATAATACACCTAGAAGAATCGTGGGATTTGTGTGATAAGTAATAATTACCTAGAAGAGTCAGGAGATTTGTGTGACAAGTAATAATACACCTAGAAGAATCGTGGGATTTGTGTGACAAGCAATAATACACCTAGAAGAATCGTGGGATTTGTGTGACAAGTAATAATACACCTAGAAGAATCGTGGGATTTGTGTGACAAGTAATAATACACCTAGAAGAATCATGGGATTTGTGTGATAAGTAATAATACACCTAGAAGAATCGTGGGATTTGTGTGACAAGTAATAATACACCTAGAAGAATCTTGGGATTTGTGTGACAAGTAATAATACACCTAGAAGAATCTTGGGATTTGTGTGACAAGTAATAATACACCTAGAAGAATCATGGGATGTGTGATAAGTAATAATACACCTAGAAGAATCGCGGGATTTGTGTGATAAGTAATAATACACCTAGAAGAATCATGGGATTTGTGTGACAAGTAATAATACACCTAGAAGAATTGTGGGATTTGTGTGACAAGTAATAATACACCTAGAAGTATCATGGGATTTGTGTGATAAGTAATAATACACCTAGAAGAATCATGGGATTTGTGTGACAAGTAATAATACACCTAGAAGAATCGTGGGATTTGTGTTACAAGTAATAATTACCTAGAAGAGTCAGGAGATTCGTGTGACAAGTGAAAGTCGAAGGGATTTAAAAGTCATTGGAATTTTTATGAAGGGTTTTGAAATACATAGTATAAGAATGTAACTTTGTATAAACTATTTTTTCTTTAAAGATCAATGCTAAATAAAAAAACACTGAAATATTTGTCTAATTCCACCATCCAAAAGAACTGCACATTTTAATAGTTATCTGAGACACCTGTTTCAATAATCCAATTTTTATTAATCAAATTTTTACATATAAAATCTGAAGAAGAAAAAATCAGGGCATCTCAAAATTTACAAAGTTTATTTATTAACCATCATAAAAATGGTTTGCAAAAAGCTTTGTGTAAGCATAGAATTATAAAAAAGGCTTTGTAACCATGTGTGTACCCAAAAATCTATATATACCACTGTGGTTTAAAAGTAAAACACACAAAACCACACTAAATTATGATGTGACATCTGATACAATATACGATATATACACAAATGAATTTATTGTTACCTAGTTTCTATATATATGTATATAAAGAATTATTTTGAGTATCAGGGGCAAAACAAGATAATATAGATATTATGTGTACAACCAACATTTATAAAGTGATAAGAAATAAGTAGCAGAGCAGAGTAAATAACTCAATGATGGAAAGGAGCGATTGGGTTTCAGCAAACAAAAAATGCAAACATATTCACAAGTCATATTTAAGAATCATATATTTTAATATCGAGTGAAATTTGATTCACATCATGATAGTGAAGGTTCACAATCCTTTATTTTCTAGTACATTAGAATCAAATACAATTTACATTATGATACATACAACATTTTAACAATTCATAGTACGGCAAGGGCTTGGTAAAAAATAGTATTAAAAAAATTGGTATATTTTTATTTTGAATAATACCTAACAAGTCTCGTTCGTATCAGATGTCACATCAAACTGTAATGTGGTTTTGTGTGTTTTACTTTTAAATCACAGTGGCATTGAGACCAGTGAAAACTATATCCTATTTTTTAAAATACAACAAAACTGAAAAAAAAAAATCTATTTAAATAATCCCAATTTCCGTGCTGTTAGAGATTGCAGAAAACTGAACTTCAATATGTTTTGGCCTAGTTTGAGGAAAAACAGGCAACCCTCTATGAAGTATCTTACTGCAGATACTTCCAAAATCTGTCTTTGTATACTTCCCCTGAGCCTAGAACTGATGAATATAGACATGCAAAAGGTGAAGTTCTTTTTAGGGGGAAAAGTGGTGTTATTTCCCCCAAAAAGCAATGATATTATAAGCTGAAAGTGTTATTATTTATGTAAATACAAGATGAATTAGTATCCATTAAAAAAACTAGAATAAAACTGTACATTTTTCGTTCATATTGTGTATTTAACTATTTATTAACATATTTAGAGAAAAATCAATTATAAATACGCACAAAACATTTCAGGCTTATTAATATCAAACTCGATATCTCAATATCATTACCTTCGAGTCTTACAAATAGCAATATCAAAATAATCGATTATCAACTGAGGTTTAGACCAAACAATAATAACAGGGAAACATGTCATAGAAGACTAAACTATCAAATATAGAGAATGGAATAAAAACTAATAGGATATAATTTTGCCAAACACAACTGCCTGTAGCAAGGTCCATATTTATTAATGTTCTTGCTTGGACCTAGCGTGAAATCTTTTAAAGGCTGAAAACAAAGAATTGCTCTATCGAACTTTATGTGTTCTATCTTTCTTTACCATTTTCCTTTTTCTCCCCTCTTGTTTTTTTGGTTTTCTCTTTTAGAAAGTTGCGTTGCACGTTTCACACTCCTCCCTGATGAGTTCCGATAGAATGAAACCTAGGTCGGGGGATTGGGCAGTGACGATAGATTTTCTTTAAGAGGTAACCATTACCTCTATGTTCAGTGGCAGCAGTGTAAAGTGTGAATTATGTTCTTCTTTTCATTGTAAAGGCCATATTGTGTTCGTCCCCCTTTTATATGTTTCTATCCACCTTTCCAGATATAATACAATTACCTCATAATGCGAAAAGAGGTTTTTCTTAAGATAACTCAAGTAGGGCTGCTTTGTATTGGTATTAAGATAACGAAGTAGCAGGGAATATTAATTCTGCCTGTTCAATGGTGTATGATTTCATTAGTAATTAGATAAAGCTATCAGTTTAAAAGATTGTTGTATTCTTTGATACAGTTGGACAAAATAAAATCATTAAGGTCTTATGTTCTGGCCTGGCTGTCAAAGAGTTTGTTGGATGTATATCCTGTGAGGGGAGACTACCACATCTGTGATGAGAACGTTGGGTTGTAGTCACAAAATATGAAAAACCACCAAAAGATTGAAACCGATGATGAATAAGTTGTTATTTTGAAGATATGCCGCCATGTTTCTGAACCCTTCCAGGTGATTAATGGCCAAACCTGCTCAAGAACTAGACATCAATGCTGTATTCGGCTTAAGTAGGACATATATATGACTGCCGTATTGTACTGGTTCTTTTTATGTGTTCCTATCTTTCTTTCCAGTATAACAATGAACCTCAGCAAGTGAAAAGAGGTTTTCCTTAAAGAGATCTTTGCAGGCTGATTAACAGCATAAAATATAATTTTTTTTTGTGAAAATTAGACTTGTTTTTCTTTAAATATGGATGCATGGATCTTGTCTTTTAAAATAATAGTAATTGAAAGTTAATTTAATTAATCATAGTTGCAATAGTTAGCTGTCCCTTTAAACGAAAGAGAAAGACGCGAGAAAGCGAGAGCAAACCTCCGCCAGCTGACATCGGAGGAATTCTGCTAGTTTCAGATTTTGTAACCAGTTTGTATCTGTCGTTGTGTTTGCATATTCCCCCTCCCCAACAGATTTTAGGTGATCCGGCCCTGCTACAGTTGGTAGTACATTCCAGGATCTTTGCATAAAGCCCAGACAGGTAGTGAGGCATGGTGGGAAAAAATAAATGCCAATGTGCGTAGTGAACAAATTATAGGGGTGTGCAAAGCTATGAAACTTTAAAATAGCTTTGACTTCCCTTCGGAAAAAAAAACTTTGGCTTAAACGGTTACAAAGTTTTGTGAATCAAAATATTGGCAGCTAAAATACTCAATTTATGGTCAGTTAATCTTACTCTGAGCTGTTGTATGGATAACAAATTAATATTCGCATATAATTGTGCAATAAAACAATTTCGTATCATTTTAGTTCATTAAAGTTATGTGTAAATAACTACAAAATAATATTTTTTCAATCATAAGAATAATAAAAAATATTCAAACTGAGAATATTTCACATATCCAATTCGAGTTTGCTTCGAATTGAAAAAGTGGACTTCGCACACCCCTAAAAAGGAATATATTTAACTTGTGATTTTATGTAAAAATATATAGGAATGATTTAAACAATGATATGCACACAAACAAAAATTTATAAATTCATCTTAAGGAAAGAATTATAGGTATCGACTCAGTATTTTAAACAGTATCAACAGTTAACCATTTATCAAGTTAGAACTTTCACATGACCTACATCAACGAGAAAACATTACCATGTGGGTCAGTGATACTTGGTTGATGTGTAAATAACAGGTTCTATGTGCCTTTACAATAGTGCTCACTTACCACTGAATGTATACAAATATACAGGTTCAAAGCAAGTACAATCAAATCATTTTCATTTTCATTTTATTTCAATGTGTTAGATTGGCATATAGCTTTTATTCAAATACTAGATCAATATATTATTTTAGATTTCTTCAGTAAAAACAATAATTTAAATAAAGCTATTCAGTTTTGCTGTGAAGGTTTGTATAGTGATCAAAGTATAGTTGATCTCTATATAAAATATTCCAAAAAAATAATAAAAATAATAAACACTATGTTACAGTACTTTATAATACATTTTGCCTTATTAGTCATTCCACCTAATTTGTATATTATCTTTGCCTACACATTAAACTTTGGAATCTTCAATTTAACACCATCATTCATCCCAAATATTTTTAGAAGAACTAGTCAAAAACTTTGTAAATCAACTTTTAAAATGTTCTATCTATTTACATCAGTTCTGCAAAGAGTATGACTCACTTCTCGCTTTGCGTCTCAGTCGAACAGGTCGACTTTCCCTTGGATCAGCTATGCCGAGTGTTTCTGTTAAACTCTTCACTCAGAGCCTCAAAGTCCAGTTCTGGCCCCGACTCATCCAAACCCACCTCCATGAATCCTTGTTGGAGGGTGAATGTTGACGGCGAACTACTCACAGTCGACTGGAACTGAGTGGTTACAGGCACAAGTTGTTCGCCCTCCCCCATCGCAGCCAGCGCCGCTTCCGGGTCGAACCCGGACTCTGTCTGATTCACCACGGCTCTTGATGTTGAAAGAGGAACTTGAAAAGAGATTTCAGAAGAATCGGCACTGGAGTTTCTGTCCCCTTCTCCCATCGCAGCAAGAGCCATCTCTGGAGTAAACGAAGAGATGTTTGCCGCTACAGTTTGATTTTCTCCCCCGATGCCAGCAAGAGCCATCTCTGCGTGAAATGGCGAACTGTTTGTCGTACTCTCTGATTGCTGGTACAACAGTCGTCGCTCACCGCTCTGTACAGGTACAGTGTTTTCTTCCTTCACACCAGATACAATATAAGAACTAGCTTTGTCACTTTGTCTCACTAGCAAATTATCACCAACTAACGCAAATGTATTAGGGTTATCATCAGCCAAAACCTCCATTTTAACTTGAGGAATAGGCAATGAAAATTGCACATCAGATGGTTTCAAGTCTGAAGCTTGGTTGTTTTCCTCCATAGATGACAACATTTCTTCCGGACTGTAAGAAGACACGTGTTTCCCAGCCAACTGTTTATGGCTTACTGCAGGGTTGCTACAATTGCTATTAAACATGGACATATCTTTTGTGCTGTGTGAAACCTTTGAACTTGTATCCATGGCAGATATGGAAGTTATAAATTTACTGTCCTCATTTTTAATTTCTGAGCTTGAACATTCCAAGCCCAATGTAGTCATGGTTACTTCAGGGTCAAACCGATGGTCATTAGAGTCTGTCTCCATATGAGACATATCGAGGAAAGAGTCATGAGTATCATCAATGTTAGTTCTTCCATTCATTGGCACAAGAGTATAGGAAGGACCGGAATTGTTGGGAATGTTCATTGTGGCAAAATCGCTCGAGTTAGACGGTTGATCAACTTTTCCCATTGAAGCAAGGGCTATTTCTGGATCAAATGATTCCCCACCATCATCTGATTTTGATAAAACCATGTATTTGTTGACACGATTTGAGGTGGAATCTCTTCTGAGACGCGAGACAGTGCTTTGTGACTGAGACACAGCGTCTGTGTTGAACTGTAGTTTTTTCAAACTCTCATTAACAATCTCATCAACAGTTTGCAAGGCTTCGCTGTGATGATCTGTGTTAGAGAAAGATTGAGCGCTAATGTTGGCACTGCCCACAGAGGTCGCGGCACTTTCAACCACGTCCATTTCTTCCTGGGTGCTCTGCAAGTCAAAATTGTCAATTCCATCACCCTTAACCGTCCCACTAATTTTCGTTCTTAAATGTCCTTCCGTTGGTTTTGCCACAAGGGTCAATGCAGAGAGCACTTCAGGACAGACACTCTTCTTCAAATCAAGTTTACTATCGTGGGCAGGTTGCACAAGTCGAGATGGCTGGTTGCTGTCATCACTCAAATCAGCCCTGGCTTGTTTCGTTGGTGGTGAAGCTTCATCATCGTCATCGTCGTCGTCGTCGTCGTCGTCATCTAGGGACAAACTGTGTTTACGAGATCTCAGACAGCGATCATCGACATTGTAGACACCGCATGGCAAACCAAGGGCTGAGCAAAGCACTTTGTCTTGGAGCTGGAAACAACAACGCAACAATGAATCTACAAACAAAATACTATTTTACTTAGACATTAATACCACTCCATGACAGTGAATTTTTAAGCCAGCAAACTTAAACTAAATGAATAATCTCGAGGTGTTCGATGCTTTGCCAATAAAAATAAAAATACACATGACCAAAATCTAAAATAATTGTATTACAGTCAGTTTAGGACAGAATATATTATTATTTGTAATAAAGAATTTTGTAAGTGATAAATTATACCTAGAGCTATACATCCATGTAAAATAATAAAAAATTATACTTGTCTTGGAATAGTAAAGTTATTGAAAAAATCCAGTTTTTTAAATAGAATTAGTCCAAATTTAAAAAAAAAGTAGATAAAAAAGTTATCAATTCAGTAAAATAGGTTATCATATTAAGATTCAATTTAAAAAGCTATCCTGAGATTTTGTTTCAAAAGTTAAATTTTTAACATCAGACATTTTGTTAAGTATTTGCTGCATTTTTCCTAAACTACATGATTCATTTCCAAATTATAAGAATTAGAAAATTTCCTTGTGTATTTATAGGACATTTAGTGCTTTATATATATCAGGGAACTGCGATCTTGGGTATTTTTCATTCGAGTCCAACATGAGCTGAGTGTTTCAAAAAGGCTTGCAAGCTTTAATATGTGAGATTTTAAAAATATATGAAAACAACACATGCTTATAAAATGAGAATTACATTGATTTTTACAATTATAAATAACACTTTAAGAAAACCGGATCCAAAAATAACAACACTAACATAAAAATAGAGTAGGAAAAGTAATCAAAATGGTTTCAACACTCAGGTCTTTAATTAAACTAACAATTATAAGACAATATTATAACATTTACTTTTAATAAACTAATATATCCCCAATATATGGCTCCATAGCTTTAATTGCCTGTGAAAATAAATGGTACGGTGCACAGCACAGACTTTCTCTTGCTTTTATATTAAAATATACCTTTACTAAAAACTCTCAAGATTTGTGAAATGAAATACTAGGTCTAAACGTTGTTGTAGAATAATAATAATATTTAGCACCGTGTCTTACTACCCGTTCGGGTTATACGCTTTAAGTACTAATTACGCTAATGGATTAGGAATTAGGAAGGGTGAATTAGAAGAAGTGAACCCGCATTTGCATGGAGGGAGAGTGGAAAACCATTTAGGAAAAACTACCCCCAGTTCACCCGACCGAGATTCGAACCTCGATCTCCCCGTCCTCCGCAGTCGAGCTCAACACGACTAGTGCGTTAGCCAACTACGCCACTGAGGCGGGTGTTGTTGTAGAAATACTACACAGGGTGTCTACCCGACTATAGTTTTGAAGTTCCAGTATTTACAGTGTTTTTTTTTAAGAAATCCAGGGTGTATTAAAGGTACTCGGAGACAAACAATCCCTATTTCAAAATCATAGTTAAACATCAACATCATAGTTAAACATTTCTACATAAAGAATCAAGTGTATTGACGCATATATTCTAGTATATAGTAGAGATGGGACCCTAGAATATTCATAGACTCAAGACTCAAATCATAATTTTTTTAATAGGTACTGAGTTTGGGTCATTTTTTAAAGGTATTAAATAGTTGAGTAGTTTATTTTGGTTAAAACCAAAATAATGATAGGAAAAACCTAACAACCAAACCCCAGATCATTAATTTACCATTAAATGTAAACAAATCAGAAGTGAAGTAAAAATCCTATGCTTACAATATTTTCTAAAATTCAAATTTTAATTAGGGATTTGGTGGCAAAATGAAGTTTCAGATTTGAAAAAAGGTGGATCCGACCCATCTTTAATACACACACACACAATTACATTTTTTGGATGACCTATATGCGAGAATAAATCATAGCTCAACATCCTCCGGAGGGGGAGTAAAGCCGTCGGCTCCGTGTGGAATATAAAAGAACCCTGGAAAGTTTGTGAAAATACCTCTCCTGGCAAAATTGGTAGTTCATTTCACCTCCCTCGTAGAACTTTAGAGGTACAAGTTATCCGCCCTGGTGGCGCAACTTTAAAGAATGATTACTGCCAGGGAGTTTAACCTACCACAAAAACTAACCCCTTGACAGTAGGTCAGATGATCCTGTTATTCTTTAGTCTGCAAGTCTTGTTAATAGTCCAACTAGAGTTAGCATGTGCTGTTTTGTAAGTACCACGGACAATGTGCAAAGAACAAGTTCCAGTAACTCAGGATCTTGTGGAGAATCTTCCTTCAAGTAACTTTTAAGACTACTTTAAAATTTGAGGTTTACATTTGGTCTATCCATGGAAACTTGAAGCATTTTTTAAGATCCAAGCCCTCGTCTTTTAGTGCAGATATAAAGTTAATTAATATAGCTTGAGCTGTAACAGACCTAAGAAGCAAGAATTTAATTTTCCCTCCAGAAGCGAACAATAACACCCCTCTAGGTCTTCTGAGCCACAGTATTTATGAAATACAATAAAATGAGCACGTCTTAACCAGATTCACAAGCTCGCTTTTGAAACAAGGACCGAGTCCATACATGACGACATATCCAAGTTTATGCATTTGAAACTTCCGGGCAATATCACTATCGGAAAACATCCTTTAAAAATATCACTACAAGCAGAAGAATGTGTCATTACTTGATTAATAGCCCACAATATTTCAGCACAAGAAACTTCATATTTGACAAGGAAGCTCTAAATAGAACTAGGTCTAGTTTCAGGTTTCAAAACTACTTCAAGGTCATTAGCACTAAAATGTACATATTCACGTTGGGCTAGAGATGACATTGTATTGTTGGCTCTTTCCCTTGACATGAGATCGGATTGAAGATATTCCCATGTTACTTATATCAAAGAGCAATGACCTTTACTTGTATCACAATCCACGGTTTGAACCACAGCCAATCTTTAAACACTGTACTGTCCAACCAATCCACGTTTTGTAACCACAGCCAATCTTTAAACACTGTACTGTCCAACCAATCCACGTATTGTAACCACAGCCAATCTTTACACACTGTACTGTCCAACCAATCATCTTTAAAAGAGTTGACTCATTTCTTGTTAAACACAAAGATCACAAGATAAACCAGTGGGATCCCCAGGCCAAGCTTGGGCATGGTAGTTTTTCTTTTGGGGGTATATAGGTAGGGGGGGGGGGGGG
>CABEEJ010005805.1:0-35179 GCA_901482245.1 Timema douglasi | reverse complement strand
GGGGGGGGGATGAAGTGAAGAACACAACAAACACTGTACTCGACAAGCAGGTACACCAATAGTTTGAAGTGGTGTTGAATTTGAGTAACTCATCACTCATAATGGTTACTGCTGGGGGTAAGGGGAGGTTGGTTGATGATGTTTCTTTCTCTAGTATGTAAGAGGGAGGTCAGCAAGTGAAGCAAACATCCCCACTGCAAGGTCAACTGTGTGCAAACAAGATAGACCAGAGGGGAAGTGATTGAGGCGTGGTCAAAAGAGAACTATCAGTAGTCCAAATAATATCAGGGGTCTCAAAATTATTAACCCAACATTTCACTCGTGTTAAAAGGCTGAATATTTCTCCAATATCTGATTCAACATTCCAGTATATTCCAGTATTGGTAGACAGCCTGCTGCAATGTTACTTACTATATGGCATTAGGAACTAGGAATACAGCACAGAAACATTGAGAAAAGAGAAATAAACATCTTTATCCATCAAAGAGCATAAAGCTACTGTCACATGACACTGGCTTGTACTAGAAATCTAGCTCCTACAGTAGCCCCATGGCTTCTTTGGTGCTGAGTGACGGCTTTGAAAAGTTACCAGACCAAATTATGTATCCCTACGCCGAACCATATAATCTGCAAAAACATGTGTTTAGCAGCAGTCACTTCTGACATTCAAAATTTAGGTGTATACTGAAATGTTGACTGTCAAACGTCAACTGTGAGCTGTCAGTCAGCACCAAAGAAGCCATGGGGCTACTGTATATATCTGTATACTAGCTAGTACAATGGATACAGGACTAGAGTATTCACACGCTGCTAGTTTGGTACTAGGTTCTAGTGCAAATATTTATGGAACATCGAAGATTAATTTTGGGTGCAGCAGCTGCATTAATTATTAATAAAGATATTGAAAATTATGAGAGAGTGTAGGAAACGAATATGGACACGGGACTGGCTGGAAAGACGAAATAATGGTCGCGGAATGCTAGAAATGGTACATTCAGAGGTTAGGTAGGATACATTCGGGGTGACACAAACGTTTAGTATCTCCCTAAATCTGTATTCATTTATTTACGATGTGTCCAGAGGCCCCTAAGCTCATGGGTGTCCAAGTACAGTATCCTTGATACATAAATGTTCTTTTTTAGGCCTACGCACACTTTATATTCTAAAAAAACAACCATCTAAGGTTGACATGCTATCAAGTATATTTAGATTAAAGTTGGGTCTGCAACACAGTTTGACGTTTTTATAGACATCTTTTTAATTAAATATATGTTAAATATATTGTCATAATGTGGAAATTTGGTATTATATAAAAAGGATGCTTAGAATAATTTTCTGCCAACAACAATATAACATCCAATGAACATGTTGGCACCATTTTTACCATTTCCCTACACAGTCTAAGTGCTCATTGATTGGTCGATTTACACAGACTAGTGCCGAAACTAGTACGAAAATAGCGCCTGTTCTTTCCTCACAACTAGTTTGGTAGCCAGTACCAAGAGGCAGAACCAGTGTATATTTTCTGATTCACACGACGCTAGATGATGACATGCTAGCTAGACGAGCTAGTGTCGTGTGATATGGGTATAAGAACCAAATTCATTTTCAAAGACCTGAATTCAAAAGTATATATTATATTTGATTATAGCTCAGAAACTATTGATTTTATGAAAATGATTTCAAATAAAAGATTTTTATCTTTAATAGTGCTACAACTTAGCGATGCAAATTGGAAAATTCCCCTTATAAAAAGTGTGAAAAAATTATAATTGTCATGTTTATAATGAATGATAAATAGTGTTAAGATATAAAATTTAATCAAAATAGTTAAGAGCGAATTACTCTTTTTTCCCTTTAGTAAAACTACCCTAAAATAAGTTAAATACCTAATTCTAAAAACCTTATGAAAATCCTAGATACCAAGTTTTAGCCAAACCAGTAAAATAGTTTTGGCTCTAAAGACATACATTGCAACAACGTCATTGCGAAAACAACTTTTTGGGTTTCAGCGGGATATGAAACATTGACATTGATCAAAATTTTGTTTTCAATTTTTTTGATGATCACAATACTTTAAAATGAAAAATAAGATTGTTAAAAAAATATTTCTAGTAAGCAATGTGAAATAGAAAAGGTGTTTAAAATTTAAATGTAGTAGAATTGGTAAAAATATTTATTGAAATGTTGGATCACACACTGATTTTAGACAGCTTTGCCAAGGTGAACATATTAATACAAGTTTTAAATATCTTAAGTTCAAAAACAATCAATATTTATTCTCAATGTTTATTTTTTAATTTGATTGAAATTTTAATTTTAGAAAGGGATAATGTAAAAGTAGTGAAAATAATGATGGTTTAATTATTTAACCTATTTAGATATTTTTATTTTCATTGCCTCGCAATGGCGATACAACTTCAAACAAAGATAATTCAAAATCGACAACAGTATTGAATGTGTTTGCTGGTCAAGTCATTTTAAAGCTCTATTACCTTATTAATGTGAATGTGATATTAATTTTAGCAAATTGTTACGTTACCAAATGATTTATAAGTGAACTAAATTAAATAGCTTATACTTACCATTGTGTTTTGAAAATTGATTTGTATGTTTATCAAGAGCTAAAAAATGATAAGCCTATAAAACTTTCGATCTCGACCCTGAGCTTTAATGAAGAACTCGGCTTGATGCATAAAATCTGACTTTCTGCCATGAAACATTTTATTGACCAACGACCAACCAATTCCAAGCCTTCTACCACCTTTATAAGAGAATCTGTTCACCTCATACTCGAAAAGAACATTTTCTGCTTTCTAGACAGACACTACATTCAAATTCGAGGGACAGAAATGGGCACATGAATTAACTCCTCCTACAATAACCTCTTAATGCGCAAACTAGAGAAAAACTTTTTGCCATTTGAATTCTTGTAACCGCTTTACTAGATGAGCTTTATTGACATCTTCATGATTTGGACATATTCTGAACAGGTTAAATAACCATAGCACCTTCAGATTCACGTGGAACATTTCACAACGCCATGCCATATTCTTTGATCTGGAACTAAACCTTTATGAGGGAAACATAAACACCACAGTGCACACCAAAGTCACCAACCATCAATAGTACCTCCATTTCCAAAACAACCATCCTCTTCATGTAAAATACACTCTACTCTATAACCTAACTAACAGAGCCAAATGTATATGTTCTGGGGAAGAAGACCTTAACAAGTAATGTCGACAACTTTTCATGGCGTTCACAGCCCGAGGATACCCTAAACACAGTCAACAGTCAAATAAACAGAGCCCTATTCAATCGAGAACATATCAAGACACAACCTCCCAATGACATACCACTCACCACCCAGTATTATGAAGAACTAGACAAACTTTGATTTATCCTGGACACAGGCTACTATATATTAACATCATCACCTCTCTGACCCATCCTATAGTACTAGAGTTACATGAGTCCTCTCCAATAGTTGCATTGCTTCATAGGTGGGAACTTGCTCACTAATATATTACCAAGTCCAGGCACTCACTTGGACTCGATCCTAGCTAACCTTCTCTCCTTTCCTTTCAAGCAGGCCTACTCGCACCATTCAATAATTTCTAAATAAACAATAACAACAAATAATTTAATTTAATAATAATATAGTTAAATATGATAAGCACACACATACACACCAATCCACCTACACATCTGCCAATAATAAAGATACAAGTATGAAGAGGCAACTGAAGAATCCAAGTCTAAGCCTTTTTTGAATCAATGAACAGACATTAGTATCTAAATGACCATGTTTAACCCTAGCCATGCTGCCATAGTCCAATCTGTGTTTTACTCTTTTGTACTGAAGAAAGGGACTGATGTACCCTGAAAATTACATAATTGCTGTATTGGTGCAAAGATAAACTGCAATTTTTTCCAAAAAACAGCTCTGATTAAACTATAATGCTACCTATAATCACACTCTTAGATAATACACAATCAATTTTGTGCCTATATGATATGCATGTTGTTAAATCGATATATATCGAAAGTAATAGCCACCACTTTTTAAAAATAAACGAACCTTGATAGTTAGCAAAATTATTTAAAAGTAGATTAACCATGACAGTTGGCAAAGTTATTTAAAAATAGATGATGAATGACTATCTTTTTTGTGTGTACGATATTAGAGTCATAAAAACTGCCAAAATAAAATTAGTTTCTTCAGCGCATTCTATCGGCAATATATCCTATTGGTAAGGGGAGCTTAAATATTTCGAGTTAGATTTAGTTTCAGTATGTTGGTCAACATTTATTCTATTGTGAGAACAATAATTTAGTGCGTGTATTAAATTTGGAAGTGTAACATGTCAAGAAAAAAGCATGTTTTAGCCAGGAAATTAGACGAAGTTATGATGCCAATTTTAAATTAGCAGTGAGAAACTACTAGTAATAGGGAAGCGAGAAGAAAATAAGGAATTGAGGAGAAGAACATCCGCTGCTGGATTTGAGAAAAATACAAACTTAAGAATGCCATCTCAACGCACAAAGCCTTTCGATGACCCAAGCATGGCCGTAATCCTGAAATGTATGCGTATGTTCTTTCTTTTGTAAAGGAAAAGAGACGTGATGGATGTCCAATAAGTTGTGATGTATTCAGATTGAAGACACAAGAAATTGCAAGAGAGCTACAAGTGCCACAAAGGGTTGGGTGGTGCCGGAGATTCATGCGCAGAAGTGATCTGTCACTAAGACTAAGAACTTCTCTAGCGCAAAAGTTGCCCATTGACCATGCAGAGAAGTTGGTGCAATATCAACGGTAAGTAATTGGCCTCCATAGACAGAATGACATCTTCTTAGTCAGATTGGAAACGCTGATGAAACGCCCGTGTATTTCGACATGCCAAGTAATACTTGCGTGGATGAAAAGGGATCCAGATCCATTGTAGCTGTAACTGCTGATGGTAGGAAGCTACCCCCATATGTAATTTCAAGAAGAAAAATCCTCCCGAAAGAAACCCTGCCTTAGGAATCATTGTCAGGTGTCAAGAGAAGGGGTGGACGACAGCAGAATTAATGTGCGACCGGCTAGCAGTCGTGTGGAATAGAAGGCATATCTAAAAAAACTGGCAATGCTAGTGCTTGATGCATTCAAAGGGCATCTTACTCCAGATGTGAAAAATAAAGTCAAGGCAACAAATTCAGATCTTGTTGTTATTCCGGGAGGTATGACTTCACAACTACACGTACTTGATGTGGTTGTGAATAAACCCTTCAAGGACAACCGCCGAAGGGAGTATTCAGACTGGTTTTTGTCAGATCATCCCCCAACCCCCAGTGGCAAGATTAAGAAGCCTTCGTTGAACCTGCTTTGCAAGTGGATATTAACCGCTTGGGGAAGGATATCTGCTGAATCCAAGAAGTGCTGCCTATCCAATAAGATGGATGGCACAGAAGATGATATTTTGTGAGAGGAACATCCAGAAGAGACCAATGAGAGTGAAGAAAGTGACACTGATGAGAGCAGTGATGAATAATTTTTTGTTCCTCTTAAAGTGTCCCATTTTTTTCACTGATCACATTTTAGCGTATAATTATTTTTTAATTTCCAAGTGATCTCGTTTTGAGTATGAATAACTTACTTTTTTATTTCCAAGTGACATAATTTTAATGGTACCTAAATGTTAACATTCTTCATTATAACATGAATTCATACATTCAGTTAAGTGTTAAATTACTGTTTTGGGGCCTAGTTTAGTTCATAATATAATTATAAATGGTTCTGAACAAACAATAAGCAATATTAGAGCTCCAAAACAAATTTTAATTGAAAAATTAACAACTAAGGATTTGAGTTTTAAGTCCAAAATTGCCCTTGAATTTTGAATAACTTTGAGGATTCAAGGGATTCTTGGGTGCCCATCCCTAAAAAATATATTTATTAAATAAAATGCATTAAGAAAATTATAGATATGTAATTAAATAAATATGATAGAAATGTAGAAAAATGAAGCACAAATAAAAATAAGACACACTTGAGTATTTCGATGCAACAAACTCCCGAGGAAGATTATATGTTGTATTGAAATAGATCGTTTGTAAATATGTGTTGGTCTACTTCATTTGTCTACAATTATATCATATTTATTTAATGACATGTAGATAAATTATGAAATTCTCACTTCAAAATGATGTTCCTTTGCTTCCACAATGCGGGGCTTCAACATATCACTCGCCAAGGAGCGAACCTTTTCCAACAACGCCTGTAACTCGTCGCAAAGTGTGGCCACATAGGTCTCCTCGGTTCTCACGGCTTCCACCCTGAGCAGCATCAGGTCCCAGAGCGACAGAAGGCCCGCCACAGCGGGACCACAGATCTCCGTTAACTCCCCCGCCTCACAGCCTGTCATGGCCTGCAACACACATCAACAAATATAAATTATTAATTAGAGTTGGATCGAATCCACTAGTTTGCAAATCAGAATCTTCATTTAACTTTCAAATTCTGAATAAATCTTGGATAAAATCATGAAACACAGAGGAAATAGATAGATATACAGAACGTGGCAAAAGTAGTGACACTTGATACATACCTACATATTTTATTCTGTACTGTGAACACTTGTGGTAAAAGTACACTTAACACTTGCTATTGTTGTTTCTACAGTCTTAAACGTTACATAGCCCCCATAATTTGCTTTTTTGTTACACTTGAATTACACTACACTACACCACATGACTATGTAACACTAAGAGACACATCTAGTCTAGTCTAGTCACATATATTTAATCAAATACTTCTGTAATGTACTGGCGCAACTCTGGTACGATACGTGGTTTCCTGGTGAACACGTTCTCTTTCACCATACCCCAGAAGAAAGAGTCCATTGGAGTGAGGTCAGGATACTCCTGCCATTGCAAAATGAGGCAGCGCACCAGGTCGCCCATTGATCTGTGGCACCTGCAGGTAGTTCACACCGGTGACAGAGAGGTTAAATAAAACTGGACCGATGACACCAACACATGACAGTGAGTGACATGAGGATGGTTCAATGCAGACTCCATGACCAAGTGCGGATTCGTGTCACTCCAAGACCCACAGTTGTTTCTGGTGACATATTCAGACAATTTGAAGCATGCCTTGTCGGACCAAATAATCTTGCGAGTCATGTCAAGTGTGATGCAGTTCACCAAGCAGTACTTCACAAAACTGCACGCATCTATCTGGGACTAGTCATGGCGGATCATTCTTCATGTGTAGTGTCTTCAAAATGCAACGCAGAGACCTGTTCGAAACCCTTAAGCCCCGTCATCCACCAAAGAAAGCAAATCCGAGTGAATAATACCTCATGGCCAAGCAACCAATCATCAAGGCAACTTTTGCATCCAAACAATGGTTCACTCGTCCACCGAGGAGACTAGGACTTTAGTGCCGGGCGATACATCGTAACTGTAAGGAAATCAAACATGTTGGCTACCAGGTTATAAGTTCCCTGTTAGTAAGTGTTGTGTGTACTTGGGGAACTGTACAAAGTGTTTTATCTATTTGTGCAAGTTTTCACTTCTGGATGACTGTTTCATGGTAGTTTGTATTCTTCTTCTTGAAAGTTGGACCTACAAGTCATTCCAGATCTTCAAAAGTTTCCCTACTCATATTATAAGTTTCTCTAAGCTTTACAGGGTCTTTGTCACTGGCAATTTTGAACCACCTCTTTTCGTTATTTTTTTAATTCGGAAAAACCCACAATTGTTTCAGGGCCTTTTTATAAGTTTTTAAGTACATGTAGTCAACAACTAGGTCCTCATCAGATGACCAGTTTCTCGCGGTCGCGTCACGTTGGTTTTCTCGGTGGACGAAGGGCCTAACTCTATGGAGGCTCTGCGGGTTGACTTCTCCAGGCTTCCTACTGAATGTTTCTTGCCAAAGTGACCACACTGCCGCTGTGTTTACGCTCTTCCAATACTCTTTGAGTATCCACTTCCTCTCCTGCCAACTAAAATTACCCGTCATCACTACCACTTATCTGGAAATAGAGAAACAAGTGTCAGTATACTTTTTCCGCACCCTGCATAGTGAAATAATAGAAAATATTTTGAAAAACTCTTATAATTCATTCATTGTAACATATCCACAATCGGTTAGGTGTTACATTAATGGTTGGGGGATGGTTGTTGAGATTTTACTATAATTATGTTGGTTTTTTGAAACAACAATAGACTGTATTAAAGCTTTAAAAGCAATTTAAATGGAAAAGTTAAAATTAGCTTTTTTAAAAAGAAGATATGAGTCTCGAATTTGATATTTTCTTGAATACACTAATCCCCTTTAGGATTTGAGGGTTATAAGATCTCATCTGTAATTAATTGTTAAAACTTTATCATTTAATTTTCATTTTGCCTAAGAATCCTGAATATCGAACCCAAATCTTAGAAAACATGATAAAGATAAGTGTTTGACTTTCCCACATCGGTAAAATTTTCTTTCTTCAATTCTGATTGTTCACATTAATTCGTATATTGAATAAGATTGTCCTTGAGCTATGTTGGTCTAAGGGGTACACAATATATCTGAACATGGTTCCAAGTAGATTAAAGCGGTCTTGGGAGAGAGGTAACTATTGTGTTGACAATTTTAGTAGATTCTGATTTATATACGGGTAGTTTAATCTTTCGTTTTGTGGAAAACAGTGGCAGACGACACAAACGGTGACAATGTAGATCATGTGTCGGAGATAAAAGGTAAGAGGAAGGAACAACCCAGCCACTGGTGGGTTACCTTT
The DNA here is from genome assembly GCA_901482245.1 of Timema douglasi. Classification (NCBI taxonomy): domain Eukaryota; kingdom Metazoa; phylum Arthropoda; class Insecta; order Phasmatodea; family Timematidae; genus Timema; species Timema douglasi. The sequence continues at coordinate 26,399 of CABEEJ010005805.1, read as the reverse complement.
ACAGCAGGTGTTCATTTGGAAGCTAACACATGCGAGGGTGAGTGATGTTTTGTTTTGATTCTAATCACCCATTTCATCACTGCCTATTCAGAGGGCTGTGTGTGCACAATTTATTCAAACCTGTGACATTATCATCATCACCATCGTTTCCAGACTGTGGCCGGGTCAGTTTAGTAAAATGCCTCCATCTTCCTCTATTCTTCCTCCTTTAATTTATTCCATTCTTCTCCTCTCACTTGAACAATTTCTGCTATCTGCTACTCTCATATCTTTCTTGGACTCCCTTGTGGTCTTTTCCCCAAATAATTTATGTTGAACGTTTTCTTCTGCATCCTCTCTTTTTCCATCCTCACCATCTCGGTCTTGGTTCCTCTACTATCTCGTGTAGCCCAGATAACTTCATTCCTAACTTGTTTCTCCTCATGACAGGCATATTATAGTTGTGTATTCATGAATCATTGTTTCTAGTGGTTTAAGTCCGACCATTAAGGTTTGTACATTGTTCAAAAGACAACAACATTATTATGTCGACTTTCAAGACATTAACACTTCTTATTGTGAATGTCGTGGCAGACATTATAATCTCGGATATCTGATAAACATTCTTAAGAGAAACCAAACTTCTTCAGTGGCCACATGGTCTAAGTCACTACTTTCACAGTAGACTAGACTGCTGATGATGGGAAGATTAAGGTTTGAATCTTGGTCGGGTGTAGTGAGGGTGGTTTTCCATGCAAATTCGAGTAATATCCCTATAAATATAACCTTCCTAATCCCTAAAACCATTAGCATAATTAGCGCATAAGCATACAACTCGAGTGGGTACTAAGACGAGGTGCTAAAAAAATATGTGATCAGGAAAAACTGATAGTCGTTGATAGTGATAGTACTTCCCCTAATGTGGGGGAGAGTTATAGGCCTTGCAGTAGTAGTGGGTCTACAAAAAACTAGAAATATATTAGAATCAACAATTAGACCAAGGCCTCCCAGAATTACAATATATTGCCTCTTTCTCCAAAGAGGTAAAACTAGAATGTCTATTGCTGCATTGGCTATACTTACAGACAAAGTTGACAAGTCGTCAAAACCAAATGCACATCGGGCTAGAGTGTACAGTAGCCAACCCACGGGGCAACTTAAGGGGGCTCAAGTTCCCCCCACCCCCCCACCATAGTTTGGAGATGCCTCTAGACCTACGCAGGTCTGAGGAGAAAATAAAATGGGGGAGAGGGGTTTATGACCAGTTAAACATTGTAATCAAAGAAAATACCAGGTGATCAGAAATAGTATTTAAATCAATCACCAAATTTATTTTATAGGGCTATCATCCATGGGATGGAAGTGGCATATCTTCACGCTCTGAAAATAGTATTCTTTGGTCAGTAGGATTAACCCCTTACCTTTGTTTCAGTGCCAGTGTTTCTTTGTAATATTACGAGGGGGTATCAATTTTTTTAGGACTGGTGATGCCATCTGGACAGCAGTTGTAATAGCGCTATGCAACTCTACTAGGTAACACTAGCATATCTTGAGAGTCAATGTACCAAGTTTCACATATCTGGGTGGTCATGCTGATTTTTCACGTCCATTTTTTTGGAGTCGTGTACATGGCCTGTGGAGATTTTCACAGTGAATCCGAAAAAGGAACAGGGTGTGCGCATACAATTTTGTGTGAATCTAGGGTTCAGGGAAGTAAGCATGGGCCATAGATGAGTGTTTCATTAGCATGCCCAGTTCAATTCCAGTCGGGCATCTGTTGAGGATGACAACACACAGGGAGGTTATACCCACCATGGTAGCCAAACTTCAACAAATCATTTGTCAGAATCAAGGACGGACTATTAAAGACCTTGCTGAGGAGATGAGAATTAATTTTGGAACATGGTAACAAATTCTGACTTCTTAGTTGGGAATGTACCGTGTCGCCACCAAATTTGTGCCCAGGATCCTGACAGCTGACTAGAAGCAGCAGCGCATCGACATCTGCAGCGAGCTTCTTCAGGTTGCCTCCGACGATGCAACCTTCTTGTCACTGGTGATGAGAGCTGGGTTTACAGTTACGACCCTGAGACCAAGCAACTACTCAACGGAAAAGCTCAACCTCATCAAGACCAAAAATGGGCAGACAAGTGAAGAGAAATATAAGGAGCATGCTCATAATTTCTTTTGACATTAAGGGAATTGTGCAAAAATAATTCGTCCCTGCGGGTCAAACAGCCAATTCTGCATTCTACTGTGACTTTAGCGGTGACTGGGTGAAAATATGCGAAGACGTCGCCACGAGCTTTGGCGACAGCATATCTGGCTGTAGCACCACAACAATGCCCTGTCTCATGCTTCCTCTTTCACCTGGCCGTTAGAAGAGATGGCTCTTGTCCCCCACTCTCCCAATCTATCCCTCTGTGACTGCTTTCAATTTCCCAAAATGAAGCTCAAGATCAAGCTGAAGGTCCGCTGATTCAACACCATTAAGAAGATCCTGGACACACTCACAGAAAACAACTTCCAGGAAGCGTTCAAAAGAGGGGAGAAACGCTGGTACCGGTGTCTGTGTGTGGAAGGGGACTACGTTGAGGGTGATGATGACCACTAGGCCCTACGGTAAGTTTTATGAGTTTTATAGCATCTGTCAGGAACATTTCTGATATCACCTCATATTGTTTACAACACTCAACAGTTTATCTCTTTCCGATGCACATTTACCTATTATAAATAACCTGGGAAGTATGTGACAGTATGTCTCTGTGACGGTTATGCCAAATTTAATTTAGGCCTATTTATTTATTATTTTGTTGGATTATCGTGTTTATAATAGTAAAAATATAAATGATCAAGTTAACAAATACAAACAAAGCTTCTAGGTGTATATAATGGTAAAACAGATTTTGCCTCCGGTGGTTGGTTGAGGGGACCTATCCCTANCCCCCCCCCTCACTTCATAATCCTCAGTACAATACTGATAGTTTAGCCATAAAGTCTGAGTTTAGCAGAGAACATAATGAGTTACCAAGCTTAATTGGTCCTAGTATATTTTTTTAACAGGAAAATGAATTTAAAGCAAAACCTAAATTAATTAGGGTGAGCAAATTGGTTCCAGACCTTTTTAACTGTTTCTGCAAGAAGGAATTGCAATAGTGCAGCGTTTTCCATGTGTAGAAAACTACAAAACTATCACTAAGGAGGGTGCAAACTTGTGGTAACTTTTCTCTTCCAAGTGAAGATCAGTTGCTACAACCTACTCAAAGTATTGAATTTCAAAAAGCCTGTGCAAACCTTCACAAGCAAATGGACTACCTTGTGAGAAATGAGAAATGCTACCCACGCCACTCACAAGGAGTGTGTTCGCTGAAATCTTTGAACTGTTTAGTTCGCCCCAGCCTATGATTAGTGTTGTTGTCATGTTTGTCAAGTTTGTGATGATAATGTGAAGTGAAGTATATGAAGTAAAGGGTAGTTTGTTTCAATGAACGTTTACAAACTTCGGGTTGAAACCAAATAAGTACTAGTGTAGGGTTATACCTATTTCTCTTCATTATGGAAGCATATAGGTTTATATCTATTTTCCGACTATTAATCAGGATAGCCAACACACAAGACTTTTAATTCTATTCATTTGTATGGTGGCTCTGGTTGTTCATACTTCAAATATTATTAAATAAATTAAGAATGTTCCTTTTCAAATGTTAAAAGTACTATAAAAAGGGAACATTGTTTTTGAATTAGAAATGTAATTTAAAAAACAATCAGTCACCAAACGATTGTTTCTGGTAGAAAATTCTCGGGATTTCTCGGACAAAGATTAGACAAGTATTATTCCACCCGCACCAATCGCCATGCAATAAACGTAATGCTTGTCTAGTCTGGTTTGCTAGTGGTGGGGAGGTTGGGTCTCGAATGTCCAACAGGTGTGCCAAGGGTACACTTTCAATAAATTATTCCTTTCATAAATATACCCCATTTGTGCAAATTTAGATAGCTGGGACAAACTCGGTGCAATACCATCATCATCATGAATAACTGTTTCCAACCTGTGGCCGGGTTTGTTTAGTAAAATACCTCCATCTTCCTGTGTGCTTCCATTATTCTTCCTCCTGTACTCTCTTCCACTCTCCTCCTCTCACTTGCACACTTGCTGCTATCTCAACCTTTGTCTTCGTTGTGGTATCTCTCTTCCCTACATACTTTATATTCATTAATCTTCTTGGAATCCTCTCCCCTTCCATTCACATTATGTGCCCACACCATCTCATCTTTGCTTCCTCTATTATCTCCATGTACCCCCTGTACCTCAACTATAGGTCTTACAACTTCATTTCTAATCCTATATCTTCTGGTGACAGCTAGCATGCTCCTCAAAAACTTCATTCCCATGCCCCAGATACTTCACTCTCTTTGCTGCTTTCAAATCTACTCCATCCTGTGCTATCACCTTTCTTGGCCTTGTTCTCTGCCTTGTCATCACCATCACTTCATGTTTCGCTATACTACACTTCATTCCACACTTTTTCACCTCCTCATTCCATTCCTGCAGCTGTTCCTGTACTTCCCCCCCTCCCCCGCCCCATACCATCAAGTCATCTGCAAACATCTTTGCTTTCATTTTCTCCTCACCAAATTTGCCTGCCACTCTACCCATGATCATTTCCATCACTAATACAAATATTATTTGTGAGAGGGTATTCCCCTTCTTGACTTCGCTCTTTTAATTGTAGCCACTCTGTCCACCCTATTTCTGTCTTTACACAACTCACATATTCCTTACTCTCCTAGCCACTCCTCCATTGTTTTCCATACTTTCTTTTTATCCACACTCTCATAGGCTTTTTCTACTTCCATAAGTGCCATTACCAGATCCTTTCCCAACTCATATCTCTTTTCCATTAACTGTCTAAATCCAAATATTAAATCTATCGTCGACCTCTTCTCCCTGAGCCCGTGTTGCTCCTCTCTCCATCTTACTTTCAATCTTTTCCTCATTCTCCTTTCCATTTTCGTGCATTGACACATCACTGTTATACCTCTATAGTTGCCACACCTCTTCCTATCCCCTTTCTTGAATATTGGTAGTATAATAACTTCTGTCCAATCCTCTGGCACGTTCTTCTCCCTCCACACTGCTTTAACTACTCCATACCACTTCTGTAGACCCATTTCTCCGACTGTCATTATCATTTCCACTGTGAGTTTGTCCACTCCTGGTGTCTTTCCCTTCATCATCCTTTCCAAGGCCTCTTCTACCTCCTTCCAGGTTAGGTCTATCTGTCTCTCTGTCTCTTTGCTTGCTCATACTGATTTAAACTATCTAATCAAAGTGTGGAGTGATACTTATGTTAGATAGGGAGTGCCTATTTTTGTAAAACAATGTGTCTTAATAATAATATTTAGCGCTGCGTCTTACTACCTTTTGGGGATATGTGCTAATGTTTCTTAAGGAAGGAACCATACTTGGGGTAGGTTGTTACTGACCATGATTGAAACATTTTGTGATCCGTGCAACTGCCACTGTCCTCAAGCATTTGTACGGACAGCACCGCATTGAAAGCACTGTTTAGTGAAAAAAGTGACCAACAAAATCTTGAATTTAGTGTTTCTAGTTCAGCTCTTATAAATTGTATACGTTTGTCAACTATGGTAGTTGTCATAAGATAACAAACATAAAACTAAATGTCTACATTCATAAACATTAACTTAAAATGAGTATGTTTATGTTGATCAGCTGTAGGCCTAGTTATTGTGTTCCTATTTTTATTTCGCCTCCAGCAATAGCAAATAATGTACATTCATTTTGCCATTGAATTGTGATTTAAAATTCCTCGGGTCAGTCCTCAAATTGTATCTGTACCATGAGGGTATTTGGTTGACCTTGCGAGTCTTGGGGTGAAGTGCTCGCCTCAGGACCCGATGTTCCTTCCTAGTAAAGCGTTGGTTGTGGCATGTAAAAGAGCACCGGAAGATATGGGAAAATTGGTAGGCCCTTTTGTGCTCTCTCAGAGAAACTCGGTGTGGAAGACAACGAGGAACCACCACACTTCCTGATTTCCCCTATTACCAGATGGTGCAGGCAGCACTAACCAGCTGAAGAGCTGAGTATATGCTTAGCTCCAGGTTGTTGACTTAAGTTTGGTGTTTGTTTTTGTTTTAAGATAACACTATCCTCGGTGAAGCACTGGAGACATTCGAGTTTGCTGATCGACACTTCACCTTCCTCAGACGACCCGAGATTTGGAGTGATGCTGTCGACATTTGTAAACTCAACGGTAGTTTCCTTCCAATACTCACAGATGAGACGCTCACGAGATTCATAGCGGAGAAAACTGACAGTGAGCACACATCCACATTGATAAATTATAGACTCCATACCGTGATGTTTGTCATACAAGTACTTTTTCCTTTTTCTCCCAGTCTCTAGTTCTTTTTGTGAACCATTCCCTAAGTGCTCTGTTCTTGGCATTCACTGCTTCCTTTACCTTTTGGTTTCACTATGGAGTTTCCTTCCATCTTCTCTTTCCTCTTGCTTGAAAGTTCATTTTATCCTCCTCTTGGCTGGGCTTCCATATCTTTATCCTCTTTTCCTGCTTCCCTATCTGGCATCCCCTTCTCCAGAAGTTCATGTCGGCGACTAATAGTGTATTATGAAACCTGTCCAACGACACATTTGGCAGGACCTTAATGTTCATTGCTTACCTATCTAATAGGAAATAGTTTTACTAGGGTTATTATTTTTGTTTTGGCCACCCCTCACTAGACAGGTTGTGACCTACACCTGCCACCTGAAGGTCCCCAGATTGACCCATCCTCCACCAGGTTGCTCAGGCTCACTTGACGGTGAGATCAGGATTGAGTAGGAGAGGCTAACAGGTACCCAATAGGTAGGCAACTTGTAGTTTGCTTCACTGACCCTTTTATAATATCAACATGTTTTATATAATTTTATATAATCTCCATAGATTTGTGCCAACACATTATATTGGATATCTATATGATTCAACATATCTCTAGAACGGTGGCAGCTATCAATGCCCAGTTTTCACAGATTTATTCCAAATAGTGGATAAATTCAATTTTTGCAAATAAAAAATTATTAATTTTCTAGAAAAAGTAAAAAAAAGGTATTTTAGATGGCATATTATTAAAATAACTGCGAGTTTAAGGCCTCAATAATCCTGAAATCAAAAAATTATTCAAATAAAAGTTTTTGTCACTTCAAATTATGTATATAAACAGCCAGGTTTGGTTGCTGTAGTGGATACTGTGGTCTATGGCGTGGGTTTTTGGTTGTTCTACATTCAACCATGTGTGCGCCCGGAGTTAAGAGCAACGTTCCAGTGTGGCCTCAGTGTTTAGAAATTATGCCTAGAAGCACGCTAAGATGAAAAACTTTTGTTTTAATATCTCTATAATATGAGACTGCCTAAATTCAAATAATATTTATTAATTTAGTTATTTATAAAGTAACCTTAAAATAAATAATATTTTCATGGAGCAATACAATTGGCAAATGGTTCAATTTGGTTTTAATAAAGGAGAGATTGAAAATAATATAATATATGAGTTGATTTATTGTTTAAAAAAGAAAAACATAGACATATGATTTTTAATATAAAATTCATAATGAAAGTTATTTACAAAAGTTTTTTTTGACATCCTGATGTTAGCAAAACTGGAACAAAACAACCCATTCTAACCCTGAAAAATCATGGAAAGGGGAAAGACGGTGTAATGATATGGAATTATACATATCAATAATTTATTATTCAAATCTATATTCAAAATTACGATATTTAATATTCGAGCGGGTAGTAAGATTTATTTGTGTTGAACTGTCGAGTTGCAAGATGTGGTGAAATCCTTCTACGTCTCTGTTTAAAAGACAACACACTTTCTGTGGAAAGAGACGCACCTGGATGACCTCCCCCCTTTTCTTTTAAGAAACTTCGAGAAGGAACTGTCGCTTGATATACCCCTTCAAATGCCCACATCTCCTGACTACTGGCGATCCTTCCTTCTTGACAAGAACACGTATAGCTAAGATCCATTTAACGCAATAGTCGGGCTTTTATCAAAATATAAAATGTGTGTGATATCTAGCTAAAAGTAAACAGTTCATTCATTTATAATTAAAATAAAATATTATAAAAAAACCCACCAGAACTTTTAATTTACAAAATAATACAATTAATTATTACAATAATGTCACCCTGACGATGGCGTATAGACATTTCTTATCAGGCTAGCGTTTTAATTATTACAACGGTTGGGGTCTTACCCAATAGTTAGTTACACATTTGTTACACCTGTCAGAGTAGGAAAAGAAAAATCGTTGATTCCAGCAATACCTAACATGTGGACCCTTCAATCTTTAATATCAGATGAGCAAGTGCCTGCAAATAAAGACTGATTGGTGTGAACAAATCCTCAACTACATTAACTTATATGAAGTTGATATCAATGGACTTGATGTAGCATGGTCTGCATACCACCTAAAGAGCATGATAAAACCACATCAACTCACCCGTGTGATTCAACTGCACTCCTGCCTTCATTTCCTAATGACTCCAAATCAGTTACAATGATATGGCATGGGTTTGATATTCTTGCTGAGAGTGGCTGGACATATACACTGGTTAGAGCCAAAATGGCTTCAATTGGTACAGCAGACTCATTTCTTAAGGCTCCACATGTGAAGCTAACAGCTTGTGCACTCTACAAACTGTGTAAGGATGCATACCTTGAATACTGTAACACAGGATCTGACTCAAGCGTTTTGAGTTTTGAAGACTGGTGCAAGCAAAGAACTGAAAAAAGGCCCAAATTTTGCACTTTGGAAACTTGTAATGGAGATGGAACTTGATGTTTTAAACTGGGACAGAGCAAATAATGAAGAAAACTTCCCTTTTTTATATCAAATCTCTGTGGAATCTGCAATGGCTTTTCCGCGCACTATACACGAGTTGTTAGTGTACATACGAGGCACATGCTGTCTTTACAAGCGAGGAACCCTGAGGTACACCATGAATTTTGTAAAGACAAATTTAGCAAACCAACCGTCCATTCTCAAGGATGGTGTTGGATGAAAGCCATAGGCTAAACAATGCTATGGTGAAAGGTTGAGCGGGTGCAATTGGTATTACTCAAGATTCTGCAGCTCTGACGAAATGGATAATTGCAGGGCCAAAACTAGTGAGGGTCGCTGAACTTCATGAACATAATCCTGAATCCTAGACAGAGTACTGATACTCATCATAAGGATGTGCCATCAAAGAATCAAAAGTTTGTAGACCAGGTTAAAAACAGTGACTGAAGTCACAAATGAATAAGGAAATCTTTTCTCAGATACAAGTGAGAATCTTTTTGCCCTAGATACAAGAGAAATGTTACATCCATCTCTTGCTGCAAAAGTAAAAAGTATTAAAAGCATTGGTTTGGAACAGTCCCAGCTTTTCTTTAAGATCTGTCTTGTGGAGATAACATTTTCACTGGAAGATGTTATTTCAAAGAATAAACTGCCTCTTTTTACTAACATGAAGAATACATCAAAATCAAAAACAAAAAACAGTTTACTATCCCTGAAACGTGAGAGAAACCATTACCACAGGCTCTACATAGCCCACCAAATTCAAAATTGAGACATTCCCACATTTTTCAGCCATGGCAATCAACGCCCACTGCTCTTTCACAAGAAGTCTTAATATTTCATGGTAAGAAGAGTGGCATCTTAAACAGCCTGAAGGAGCTGGTTTCTCGTTTAGACCGAGGAAGAAACACATTGGTCTACAGAATCTGACATGATAGATCCCAACACATCTGACACTTTTTAAGATAATGGTTATAAGTTGGTTCAGTACATTAAAGGCCAATTCAAATCATCTGTCAAGCCTATTGATGTGTATATGGCTCAAAGTATATAAAAGCATCAACAAGAAAAATCAAAAGGGAAAGGCACACGTTGACGTGTAAGAAAAGGAAAAGGTGTCCTAATAAACTGGAGGGATTTTCTACGTTTTAATGAGAGTAAAGGTATTTTTGGTATTTTAAGTTTGGTGAAATTTACTAGCATTGTGTTTATTACAAAAGGCTCAGAAATGCTGGTCACTGAACAAAGTGATCTGCAGAATCTATCACCTTGCAACCACGAAAAAGCAGAAACTCATATGCTTCTCCATGCAGCTGGTGGCATAAAACAAGGATGTAAGAATACAACCATCAGAACAGTTGACACAAAGGTGCTATATTAGCCGTCTCTCATACATGTGACTGTTTAATGGTACCAGTGGATGTGGAAACTTATTTGCGATTTTGAATGCAAATGAACTTGGACCAGAAAGGTGTGATGCCTTCACAGGTTGCGACACCACATCCAGTTTTGTTGGTAGAGGAAAGCGAACAGCATGGGTGACTGATGTGTGATCGCTGCAGCCCGGTTAACTCGGAGAGATTCTATCTACTCACACAAAAGAACAGAGGCCATGTCTGGAGTCAGAGCTTGGAGAGGATGGTGATATCGGCTAGGAGTGTGACCGTGACGGTGGACAATGGACACCTTAGTGGCTCACAGTACCATCAGTTGGTGATGCCTACAGTGAATTAATAAAATGACGATGCTGGGTAATATATGTGTTGGAAGGCAAAACTCGCCTGTACAGCTCTATACAAATGTCAAGGATGTGAGTTTGAGAACTGATCAAAAAATGGAAATGACCGATTGGAAAATTTGAAACAAAATCATTTGTAAATAACGTTATGTTTATGTCAAAAATCAGATGTAGATGGGTTTTTTCCTTTCCAAACAATAAATCAATGTCTATATTGTATTATTTTCAATCTCTCCATTATTAAAACCAAATTGAACCATTCACCAATTGTATTGTTCTATGAAAATATATTTATTTGAAGGGGCTTAGTCAGTCTCATATTAAAGAGATCTTAATACAAAAACTCCACTACTATACATATTTTCTAAACTGTGAGGCCACATGGGAATGTTGCTCTTAGCTCTGGGTGCGTGCATGGTTGAATGTAGAGCAACCATAAACCCACTCCATCGGCCACAGTATTCACTACAACCAAACCTGGGTGTTTATATACGTATTTTGAGGTGAAAAAAAACCTTTTATTTGAATAATTTTATTGATTGCAGGATTACTAAGGCCTTAAACTTGCAGTTATTTTAATAATATGCTATCGACGGTGCCTTATTTCTTTACTTTTTATAGTAAATAAACATTATTGTTTTTTCAAAAATTGAATTTATCATTTTATTATGAAATTATACACTATTTGGAATATTTCTGTGAAAACCGGGCGTTGATTAGCTGCCACCATTCTGGAGATATATTGAATCATAAAAATATCCAATATGATGGCTATATTACAATATGGTGGCAGTCAGTATGCAGGTAGATATTGTGTCCTCCAATGAAATTTGCTTAAACTGTATAATAATAAAAAAACAAACCTATGAAGTCTCTTGCTTTTATCAAAAAGTTTAACGATTGTTTCCATTAGCCACTGGACTATTAGGATAAAGAGAGTTATGATGTATTTGAATAGTCAAAGGGGGCTTGGGATCGGGAAGCCTCAACCAACGGTGATTTGGGTATCTGGTAATTCTATCTCGGGAAATATTTGAAGTTGGGTGCACCTTTAACAGTGGTTCTCAAATAATTATGGATCCCTCTTTATATTGTGCTAATTTTATAAATTTGACACACTATCGCCTCTTACCGCCTCTCTTCTTTGACCTATAAAAATATATATTTGAGTATCTCCCCTTTAAACTTCTACATATTTTTACTTCACTATACTAAAACAATACACCAAAAACAAAAAGTTTGAGAGTGTATCAACCAATTAACATGCACTCAAACACAATATTGATCCATTTTATTGCAACTATCCTTCTAATTATTAATCTCTTAGAATAAGTCTTTAGTTAGTTTCTGTTTTCTGTTGTGTCTTTCTTTGCGTCCAAACCACTGGTGGTGGAGCCAAGGTGGGTATAAGACCCCCCACCGAAAGAATCTTCTCCCCAAAAATTGAATATGTGGATGAGACCTGTTGGTGGCCGTGAGAATTGGATAACAAAGGATTGATTTTTACAACATGATAATAATAAAGTTTAGGAAAGCACGAGAGCATCGAGTTTGTCTTTCTTGTATGATCCCTGCATTTGACTAGGTGGAAATACGTCGCCGAGCAGTGGCGATTTGCCATGATCAGATGTGATGTGCCCAGGACCTGGCGGTAAGGAGTTGGGCACTAACCCTTTTTGGCTTGGGGGTCCAAGTCCTTTCCCCTAAACAGATATGGTCCACCACCATTTGTCCGGGCTATATAATAGTGGGGTTAAAATAATGGTAGAGTCTTTACTGCACTTATGAGAAAGGAGATTGGGACACATTTATTCCTTTTTTAAATCTATAAAAAATCTCACTCTAGGCACACCCTCTTGGACTTCAAACCCTGACTTCTATGTCATTGGCAAAACAAACTAATGGAGCTAGATGATTAGATTGCATTTCATGTACACCAATGAGGTTAAGTCAATTGTGATCTCCGTACTAAATAAGGGCTTTAATAGGTTTCATTATTGGTTGGTGTTTCATGTGAAATTTTACAAAAACAATAATAAATATCTTGAAACCAGCTCTAGTGGCCACATGGTCTAAGGTGTTGCTTTTGTAATAGACTGGACTGTAGATGACAGGAAGATCAAGGTTTGAATCTCGGTCGCCTGTATTTAGGGTGGTTTTCCACTCTCCCTCCACACAAATGTTGGTACGATTCCTATAAATTCAACTGTCCTTATTCCAAACACATTAGCGTAGTTAGTACATGTACATGTATCCCAAAAGTGTAGTATATGCTGTGGTAAAACAAAATTATTATCTGAAGTGTTTATATAATTATCTTGTAAGAATATAATTGGTAGTAAATACATTTAATTACAAATGAAAGCAATTAACTTATAGATTTTTATTGCTTACCTAATTACTTATTTAATTTGTTTGTTGAGTCCCGGGGTCAATTTCGGACATGACCGAAAACTGTTTAGTTGGTGAAATGTAGGTTTTTCTGTTTAGAGTGATGTATTAACACAAAAGTTACACATAGCTCAATCTAGGTGTAAATAAAGGAGGTGGTTTAGAGGAGATTCACCCATAACATAATGGAGGGGGACGATAAAAATGACACTTAGAAAAACAACTTAAGTGCATCCTGGTGAGATTCGAATTTTGGCAATAAAGTGCAATGAGACATGTCTAACATCTTAAACCAGCAGTCTCAAAATATTTAAAAATGTGGGTTGAATTTCATTTTATTTGGGTCTCTGAGGCCAAATATAAAAAACTAAGGTGATAGACTGGACTGGGGAAATGCCTTGGCAAACCTAGCATGGTATTAAAAGATAATGCCATTCCTAAAAAATACACCCTTCTAGACGTGTGCCTCTAAGCTTGCACATTAAACTCAAAGATACTCTAGATGATCTAAAGGAAAAATATATTGTTACAGAGGTTACTAAACCTACCGAGTGGGTCAATAGTTTAGTTATAGTGGAGAAACCTAACCACACATTAAAACTATGTTTAGACCCTAAAGATCTTGATAATGCGATAAAGAAGGAATAGTTTTTGATTCCAAAAGCAGAAGAAATAATGTCAAGGTTAAGTAAGAAAACAGTGTTAGATATGAAAGAATGTTTTTGGCACATAAATCCTAGCTCATATTTGTGTACCTTTAATACACCATTTGGCAGGTATAGGTTTAAAAGATTACCCTATGGGTTATGTTCAGCCACTGAAATCTTTCAAAAAAGAAACTTTGATATTTTTGGTGATATTGAAGGATGTTAAATCTATTTTGATGATTTAATTATTGGTGGGTCTAGTGAAAAGGAGCATGATCAGATTTTAAATAAAGTCTTACAAAAGGCTAAGGCAAACAATGTAAAGTTGAATAAAAACAAGTTTCAGTTCAGAGTAAAATCAGTAAACTTTATAGAACAAATTGTTTCAAATGAGGGAATTAAACCTGATCCTGATCATGCCAAAGCCATTATAAAGATGGAAAGACCTAAAAGAAAAAAAAGAGTTGGGGATGTCAATGTACCTATTGCAATACATACATAACCTATCTAAGATAACTGCACCATTGCGTTATCTTACTAAAAATTATATTGACGGGCAGTGGCTACCTGAACATGAACAAGCACTTAATCTGTTAAACTGAGTTAACCAAAGCACAGGTATGAACTATATTTGATAGTTCAAAACCGTTAACGTTACAGTGCGACTCCTCTAAGGATGGCCTTGGAGTTTGTATTGTACAAAATGGACACCCTGTCTCATATGGATCTAGAAGTCTTACAGAGACTGAACAAGGATATGCTCAGATAGAAAAATAACTTTTAGCCATAACCTATGGCCTTGAAAAGTTTCACCAGCTAACCTATGGCAGACTTGTACATGCTCAAACCGACCACAAACCTTTAGTAACCATTGTAAATAAAGACATTTCTAAAGTGTCTTCTAGGTTGCAAAGATTATTGCTTAAATTAATTAAGTATCAAATCAAAATTGCTTGTGTGCCGGGTAAACAAATTTTTATGGCAGATACCTTACTAGAGCTTACTAAAAAGACCCAGTTAAAGATGATCCAGAATTAACATATGTAGTTCACTCACTAAGTAACTAAATACTAATGACTGTGGGAAAAAAACTAAGTTCAAAATAGAAACAGAAAAAGACCCAGATTTAAGTTTGCTCAAATCCATTTTTGTAAATGGCTGGCCAAACACAAAATCCAAATACTCTAATAATGTTCAATTTTACTTTAATCTACAGCACAAAATTACCGTAGAAGATGATTTGTTATTTTTAGATGATAAGCACCAATTTCATTAAGAAAGGCCATGTTAACCTTAATTCATGAAAGTCATTTAGGGATTGAAAAATGTAAATCAAGAACACGACAAGTGCTATTTTGGCCAGGTATGTGCAAATTTTTGCAAAAGCAATGTCAAACAACCGATGATTAGCCATCCACCACCTGATAGGCCCTGGCAAAAATTAGCCAAAGATCTATTTGAATTTGGGTCCGATGACTATTTGGTTGTAACTGATTATTATACTAGATGGATAGAAATAGAAACTATAAAAAGTAAAACAGCTAATCATGTAATTAAAAACTCAAATCTATATCTGCTAGATTTGGAATACCAGACAGTTTGATCTCGGATAACATGCCTTTCAACAGTTTGGAATTTTAGAAATTTTGCCTTAGATTTTGATTTCTTACCTGTAACCTAAAGTCCACTTTACTCTCAGTCTAATGGACTTGCGGAAAAGTCAGTTTAAATAGCTAAAAATATGCTTAGAAAAGCTTACGAAGGAGGTCGAGATATTTTTATATCACTCATGGAATACAGAAACACTCCTATTAAAGATATAAACTTATTTCCAGCACAACTTATGTTAAACAGAAGTATTAAAAGTAAAATACCCACCTCATCTAACTTACTTAAACAAAATAATTATGATATCAATATCAAGGCTAAACTTATAGAAAAAGATATTAAGACAAAGATGTGGTATGATAGGGGTGCTAAAGATTTACCTGATTTACAACCCAATGAATCAATTTTGATAGTTGACAACGTTTGGGAACCAGGTCAAATAGTAAACAAACACTTCACACCCAGATTTGTTATTATAAAACAAAGTGATGGTATGGAAATTAGAAGGAATAGGAAAGGATTAAGGAAGTCATTGAACCCACCTCCATCCTTTGATAATCCAGAGCCCAGCATAAATGATCCAATCCCTCAACCTCCAATATGTAGTCCTAGACCTATCCAACCAGAGACTATTCCTACAATACAGCAAACCAGTCCTCAACCAAAGTCACCTTCATATTTAGCTGTGCCTGAACCTCCAGAGCTGGTAGGATAATAAGAAAACCTATGAGGCTAGATTTATAAAAATAAGTAGGGCTCTGCGAGTACTCGTATTTTGATCTCAAGTTCGAGCTTGTCGTTTAAGCTCGAGATCGAGAGTTTTGTAGGCTCGTCATTTTTGAGCTTCTACTTGAAATACTTAATAATCTATTTTTAAAATACAATAGAAAACCTAGTCTATTTAATTATAAAGCTTATAAAGCATTAGGTTACTTAACAAATTGTTAAATATTAATTTCAATTTTCACATTAACAAAGTAATAGAGTTTTAAAACCACTTCCGAACGGAAAATTTATTCAATGTTGTCGTCCATTTTGAATCATATTTGAGTGAAGTTGTTTACTTGTATTTCCATGACAAAGCAATGGAAATTAAAAAAATAGCTAAGAAGATTACTAAATAAGTGAATGATTCTTTTTACGATTTTTATTGTTCCCTTTTTAAAATAATAATATATGTTAAATTAAAATTTTAAAATCAAAAGTATACTATAATAAATGTTTTCAAACTGAAGATATTTAAAATTTGTACTAATTAATACATTTAGCTACAAAACTAGCTCTGGTTTAGTAACTATTTAGTTATATAATTATGTTGGTTAACCTGTTTAAAATCAATGTTGCTCTTATTTATTATAATACATATTTTACCAAACTTACCACATTTATATTAAAAAGCACTTACTATTTCATATTGTTTGCTAGAAATATTATTTTTAATTTTAAAGTATAAGCATCAACTTTTATAAGCATTAAAAATCAAATTGAAATAAATTTCTCAATAAAATATTGTTTAACTAAAGCCGGTACAATGTGCATGTTCAACTACGCATAGAGGAATAGAAATGGAACAGAAGACGTGATCAAGCACAATTACACTAAGGAAAAATAAAATAAATATGAAACACTTCAAATTTCTAAAACGTCAATTGTATTAAATTTTAATCAAGACAGTCTATAAACACTCTACAATAATTTAAAGTGAGAGTTAAAGAATCCAACCTGAAAGGAAAGTTAGGTTAGGCCTAAATATAAACAAACACACTTCTCTATTTATTCTTACACTTTTACCCTTCCCACTTCTTTAAACTTACACAGTTACACATTGTTTTAAATTTTTGGAAATATTTATCATCCATATGAAATTACATTAATAAAAAGTAATATTCCTGAAAATTCAAACTAATGTGTAACTGTGAATGTTATAAAGAAGGTGAAACTGTAAAAGTTTATTAAGACTTGAAGAGAGAAGTGTTTGTTCCTTTCAGGCTGGCTTCCTTCACTATCACTTACCTTACATCACTGTACAGTGTTTATACACCGTGTTGTTATACATTTACAAGCCAATATGTAATTATTAATTTTTTTTATAATAATTTGTCAGTGTAATTTTAATGTCCTTAAAGACATGAGTGTTGAAACCATTTTAATTTTTTTTTGTTGGATTTTTTTATTTTTAAATTGTGTTTTTTAAGTGTTGTTTCTAATTTAAAAACCGATATTTCCATTGTTTAACTTTTTTTTCTAAAGTATTTACTATTTATAAAAATGAGTGACATTCATATTTTAAGAACATGTGTTTTAATATACTTTTTAACATTTTAAAATTATGGATAGGTCTATAATCAAACTAGGGAGATTTTAGAAATACTCGACTCAAATGAAAAAACCCAAACTCGCAGACCCATATATAAATTATATCTTTGACTAGAGTAGTTGAGTCACATGACTAGAGCAGTTGTGAAATATTGTGACTGATATATAAAACAGTGAAGAGAAGGAGAAGGGGCTTTTTTTGTTTATATTATTATTATGTATTGTATACTTTATAGTCAAATAAAGAAATGACTAAATACAAACATAACACCCCACCCCCATCGAGTTAATTAAAAATTATGTTTTCACTATCAAGATACTGTGAGTACTCTACTTAAGGTATAGTATTGTTAGCCAATCAGTTAGGTCTATTGTTATTTGAATAGCCTTCAGCATCTACTAGGTGTTAGTCTATTCTAGGCCTAATTTAATCTGTATTTTTCATTACTAAATTATTTGGTTAAAATGTTTAGTTATAAGAAAGTGTTTTATGCCAATTGTAAGTAGCCCGAACCCCAATCAAAGTTGTAAGCAACATACATTCTAAATTTCAACTCTTTTTAACTTCATTTTACAGCCTTTGATATTTTAAATCCATTATTTTTAATTCTTATAAAATCATTGTTTGAATTTAGCTTCATCTAAATTTAATACTTTAACTTTTCATTTTAAAGCATCATACTTGTTTGAATCCCTACCCAGAAGCTGTGGACTATCTTTGAGATGCACATGTAGCTTCACGGTGGAAAGGGGGGTGTTGGTGCGAACCTGCTGGCCAATCAGCATGTAGCTTTTAGCGTCTTGTATTTTGATATAGTGCGCGTTAAGCAGACACACTTCACAAATAGCACATGAACAAGTAGAACGTGCTACACATTCTGGTCCAAATTATAATCATTTTCGGGTGATAGAGATGACGTTGAGAAAAAGGAGTCCGGATTAACATGAAAGGTAAATAATTTGTTTAGAAGTATCTTAGCATCTTAGGCAATGTAGTTAAGTTCAGCGCAACTTTCTATTTATAGTATCAACCTCTAGCTAAATAGCCAAAGTATAAATTGTGATTAATAAAATTGCACTATCAAATCTTTAATGTTGTCTCTTATATCTATATATAAAAAAATAGCTTAACCTCAGTAACATATAATTTTGCTATGCGCCTAAAATTAACCCCGAGTTCTTTTTGATGCTTTACCCTGACTGCCATGGACCAACCCATATAACTCGAATGGAAATCAAGACCAAAGAAGGTGACTAGGTACACTAGTAAGCATAAAAGTAGCTATAAAAAAATAATTCAAACTAGAATCTTTAATTTTTATAAAATCTTGAATTTGAAACTTTCTAAAATCCTCGAACTTCGAGTTTTTTTAAGGATTAGAAGGGCCCATCTCTGATAATTAATCAGTAAAAACATTAGGACTCTAGGCCGAGCCGCCAGCAGAGTTTGTGTTTGAATCCCAGAAGGGTATTTTAAGTGGATAACAGGATGCGCTCACATCTCACCTCTTTGAGCTTGATGATTCGTCTCTGTGATCGAGCTTCAGGAGTCATGTATGCCCCCCAAGAACCCCGCCGCCTGCCCCGGCCGCGTCCTCTTCTTACAACGCCGTTTAGACCGGAAAGGCCTGCCTTTGTGTCCCCCACTCCTGTAACATTTATCACAAAATTCTACTATTTTTACAGTTTTACTTAGTTGATAAAACAATCCTAGTGGCTGTTAAATATCAACATTATTATAATATTTAATGTTGGTTTTATTTGTAGGGCTGTGCAAAGTCAAATGGGATATATGAGATACTCACAAAGCCGAATCAAAGTTCAAATATTTAAAAAAAGTTAAATGTTCGATAAAACTTTTTTATTTATTTTTTTAGCACCGTGTCTTACTACCTGTTCGGGTTATAAGCTTATGTATTAATTACAATAACGATTTTAGGGATTAGAAAGGTTATATAAGTGTAGCCTCATTTGAGTGGAGAGAATAGAAAACCACTTTGAAAAAATGGCCGACCCAGATTTGAACCTTGATCTCTCCATTATCGGCAGTTTATGTCACTGAGAAAATACCACAATTTTCTATCTTTACCTTCTGTATGTGCAGTGGCTCATCTGTAATTATTCTTTGTTTACATCACCATGGAAACCATGATTTGTGTATAGCTGTATATTGGTAAATAAAATATTAGATAGAGACTGGGAGAAGGGTCGTTGTAAAGTTCTCGCCTTGGCGCGAAACGAGAAAATATGGGTTTGTTTTGATTCAAATTAAACACCAAAAGTTATATATCAATACAAAGTGAGTAGCATTTGATGAGTAAACTTTTAACTAGAAAATTGAATGATGGCTTATTATATTTTTCAATAAAAAGTTTAGAATACATTTTAGTGCAATAATCTGCAGCCATTGCCATCTACCAAATGCTATTTTCCAAACATGATTAATATATTTAATCTTAGAATGGTAAACTAAGTTACTACCACAAAATGTATTATAATTATTTCAAATATTTTACAAAAACACTAATTTGTGATGTAAATAGCCGCAAAAAAAAAAAAAAAATTCAGAACATAAATGTGTGTTTTAATTTTAGATAAAAAATTTTTATAACGCTTTGTAAATGCAATTGCAAATTGTAATTGTAATTTTACTCAAAAAACAAAGTCGGAGTGAACAAATAATTGAAATGAAGTTGAAGTTTTTGAAGCTTTGCACACCCCTAGAGATTACCAAGGTTGTAATTTTTTGTCTGTTTCTTTTTATGCCAGCATTCTCATTTACTAGGGTGGTATCGAACATCGTAATAAGAGATTGTTTCTCGATTCCAGTGAGGTTTGAGGATATTGAGTGTGTAATTCCTAGTTTAATGTTGGCTGCTGAATTCAAGTTTCAAAGCAAGGTACTTTTAAGCCAGAAAATTCTTGAAAATAACATCTTAGCAAAATAAAATAAATATTTTATAAAGTATAAAATTACCCAAATTGGCCTGAGTTTGAGACGGGACATGTATTTGGTCGATATTTCCGTGGTCCGGGTACATCTCGAAATGACGAGCCATCCGGTTTCGACCCAGGTAGATCTTTTGGCAAGTCGGGCAGCGGAAGTGGGACGAGATCTTGCGCTTCGGGATCACCAGACCTAACAACACAATCAGGTCTTTTGACAGTCTTGTTTGATACAGTTTAACAATCTTAAATAAATTTTAAAAAAAATCTCATACAAAAAAGCAAATATAAATTGTTTGTTTCATTTAATAAATAAGTTTTATGTATATGAAATTTTACAAAATAAGCTGCTGAGGGAAAGATTCAATTCACCCACAAAGTGTAGTGTTGTGAAGTTATTCTACATAGCCGCATATTTCCTGACGAGTGTAAAAACGCTGGTGTTTCTCCCAGCTGTGTAGTGACAATGAGCAAATACTCTTGAAACTTAAAGAAAAGCAACTTTTAATTATATTTTGAGATACATAAAGTTATCCATATATGGAAGAAGTTACCAGGAAAGAGGAATGTCAACAAACAATAAGCACATCCACTTTAATATTCATAGGAAGAGTCTTGGAAGTGGAAGAAGAATAGAAAAGATTCAGAATAGTAATAGTCGAAGCAGGGGAAAGAATGTGTGGAAGAACATCAAGAAAGAGGAAGGGGAATGAAAAGCCACGGTGGAATGAGCGCGTAGCAGAAGCTGTAAAAAGGAAAAACAAAACATGGAGAGAGTGGTTTCAAGACAGAACAGCAGAGAAGGAGGGAAAATGGAAACGTCTAGCCAAAGCCGAGGGAAAATTATTTGGGTTTGCGATGGAGCAAATCTTGGAGAGAGTTTGTTGAGAAACTAAAGGACAACTACAAAGGGAACAAGAAAACATGTTATGGGACAGTTTAAAATAAGACAAAGCCTAGAGAGATGCTGACTAGAGTACTAGATACAGCTGGAGAAGTCCAGTGGAGAGCGGAGGAGAGATGATATAAATAATAGATACGAAGAGTTAGATGAATTACATATGCAAGACTAAGAGATAGCAGTCGGAGAGCTATCTAATTTAAAATTATCAGGAATAGATGAATTACCGGTGGAAATGATAAAAGCAGCAGGAGCCATGGGATTACAGTGGTTATACCGAGTGATGTGAACAGTATAAATAATAATAATAATATTTAGCACCACGTCTTACTACCCGTTCGGGTTATACGCTGTGAACAGTATAGAAGGAAAGAAAAGTACCAGAAGATTGGAGGAAAGGGGTTATTGTGCCCATATATAAAAAGGGGGACAAGTCAAAATGTGAAAATTATAGGGGGATTACAGTGCTGTGCCAATGTCTTAAAATATCTGAAAAATTACTTCGTACGCAAGGTTAAGTGAGGAATAGAAGAAACAGCAAGTGAAGAACAGTGTGGATTTCGGTAAGTAAGATCTACAGTTGATGCAATCTTTGTACTGAAAGATCATTGAAAAAATATGGGAATATGATAAAGATACCACGATAGCCTTCATTGGCTTCATTGATGCACCTTGACAAAAAAAACTATTTAGTTTTCAATGCTGCGACTGGACCAATCTGGTGCCTGTGGCATGAAATTGCATCAGGACCATCTGTAAACAGTTTGTCTTGAGATACTGAAGGGTGAGGTTGCCGGTATTTATTTTGCGAGAACTTTTAGAAACTTTGAAAAGTTTTTTTCATTATTTTTGTGTCTTTGTGACTTCATACAAAATTCCTGCGACAGTTCTTCGTTATGGTAAATACATAAGTGTTTTCTGTAGCTATTGCACATTATTTTCCCTCCTTGTCCAAATCTTTATCTTGTATTGTGTGCAAGAGACGCCATATTTATTTTTAGTAGTCGTACGGCATAAAACCAGGTGGTACCCGATTTTACCACACGCACAGTATTATCATTTGCTATAGTAGCATTCATGATGGCCATCAACATCTGAGGGTGATGGATCTGCCTGCGTTCGAGGTTTCCTCACTCTTGCTCTGCCGGTTCCAAAAGAAAACAAAAAGATAAAAATGAAATTTTATCTTCGACACCTTATAAAAAAGAGAGTGAAGAATAATTGGCCAAGACTATAAAACCAGTTAAAAATCAAACACTTTTTTAAGATGAGCATAAAGGACCGGAGGAAGAAGAAAACAAAAACGACACGTCAAGTAGAGTGGTCATCCTCCGAAGATTAAGAGTGGTCACCCTCTGAGGATGAAGACGATATGTATATTATTATTATTATTATTAGCACCGCGTGTTACTACCCGTTCGGGTTATACGCACTTACGCTAATGTGTAATGGTAGGGTGATTGTTAAATGAAATGAAGGACCTACAGTTTAACGTGGAATCCGAACCACGGTGGAGGCCTGGCATTTCCCACATTCACAAGATGTCTTGTCAGAGGTGAAGGAAGGGTTTGGTAATCAGATAAATCTGTGCCGGGACCCGGGGATTGAACCCCGGCCACCAGCATAGAAGTCTGACACCTTACCCCTAGACCGCCAGGTCACCCGATATGTATATTGCCTGCACATTTTGCAATGAGCTGTTCATGCACTTAATATCAGTATAAGGTTGGATACAGTGCTCTGTGTGCAGAGAATGGGCTCATAAAGCCTGCAGTGGGCACGACCTAGAACAAGATTACGTTTGTGATTTTTTTCCCTGAAGTTTCCAAACAAATATATCTAAAATAGCTTTCTGTATTGTTCAATTATTAAAATATTTATAGAAACATGTAGAGATGGGTCAAATCCACTACTTCTCAAATTCGAATCTCGAATCCGAATCCTAGCAAATTGTTAGAAATTTTAATGATTTAAATATAGACCTGCATTACACAATATAGGCCTAAACTATGAATTAAGATTTATTTTAATCATGCTTTCAATTCTAATCAACCCCAACCACCCCTCGCAAAATACAGGTTAAAATCCAGCCATATTAAACAATCTAGACTCATATTATTGTTTAAACATCAAATCAATCAAAATTTGAGTGTCTTTTAGTTATTTTTAAAAGTGTTGTTAGAATGAGTTAAGTTTATAAAAAAAAACATGTGAAATAGACAGATTAGGATTAGTTATTCTTTATTAACTTTAGTCATCATTGAAGGATAAATAATTTATTTTATTAAGATAACAAAAATAAAATAAAAACGAATATTTTTATAAAGACTTAAACAACACACATTGGAAATAGTGAACTCAATAATATGTAAGTATGTTTTATTATTATTTTCTTATATAATATCCATTATCTATCTTCGCGTGGAAAACAATAAATTTATTAGATTCTTGCGATATATCGATTTCTGAGAAGACATTCTAGTTAAAACACAAACATATTTTCGACTCTTTCAATATGACCATTCCCATTTTATTAAGCAGGACTAAGTTTGAATATTTTTACAATTACTCCAATAACATATTTAAAAAAATAATAAAATCTATGTAAATAATCAATTTAAAAACAAATAATGACTTTGCAAATTGTTATTTGATTATTAAAATTCGATAGCACTTACTAAGGGATCAGATGACCTGAATAGATTTCAAACAAACCATTAATATACAATACGTAGGCCGGTAGACATAAACAAATAGTTTTATCGGGGTCTGACTGTTGACAGTATTTATTTTACATGAAACCAAACAAAGTATCAAACTTAAGGATCGTAATATGCAATAAATTGGTGTTCTTTGCAAAGTTGTAGATAATTAAAATAAGTTGGGCAGTAATAATTAACAGTATCTTTATTTTAATCACCACTCTTGCGAGTAAACATAATATATACCATGGTGGCCGACTTTATATCATGTGTAATGTGTTCTTATTTCTGTTAAAAATAAAACCGTAATTTGTTTTATTTATTTCGAGTTTATTTGTAATTCTAGTTTTGATTTTGAGTTTTTGAAGAGTTTTAATGTGTTCATTAAAATATTTACAAGATTGTTGGTGAGGTGAAAGTTTTATAAGTGGGCATGTGCCGAAACGGTCGAGTCCAAGTTTCCCATAGAGGTGGGAGGGTAGGGTACTAGGCACGTAAGATTTTCCACACCTAAGAATTATTTTTATTTTTTAAATAAATGCTAATCTCTTTCATCCAACAAAATAAAGATTACAGATTAAGTTGTGCTTTTCAAG
The DNA here is from genome assembly GCA_901482245.1 of Timema douglasi. Classification (NCBI taxonomy): domain Eukaryota; kingdom Metazoa; phylum Arthropoda; class Insecta; order Phasmatodea; family Timematidae; genus Timema; species Timema douglasi. Next base: position 1,700 of record CABEEJ010005805.1, on the reverse strand, counting down.
TAGACCTAACTAAGTAATTTTTGAATTCAAAATGTAGCGTTTATAAAAATCTACAAGTTCAAGATCAAAACAATAAAAATGGACACACTAGTTTCATGTGATATCCTACCACACCGGCAATAGTAATGGATAAACTCACCAAGGCCCCATTGATCTGTGTGTACGTCCCTAGCTGGCTTCCCCACGGACACAACCGTTCACCGCAAACATAATGTGTTGACTGACAGCGCGAGGCCTGGAGGCGCTTCAACAATGTATTTTCACAAAGAATGCAAGGAAAAAGTATGACATTTCTGGCTCGAGAAGGTTGCGTGAGAAAATGAGACTATTCTGGAATCTCCCCGACGCTGCTCGTCGCATACTCCCCATCCACTACTACCCTTTCCCTCTCTCTCTTGTATGTGTAACCCCTCCTTCCCCCTCTCTGAGCAACTAGGATCAAGTAGATACTGGTAGGAGAACGGCGATAAAGATACTCTTGACAGGATAGCAACCTAGGGCACATCTGCGTGTTCTAAATAATGTAAGCTCGAAATTATATTTTTGGCTTAATAATATCTTTTATATTACGACTTCAAATTGTGAAGTTCTTTAAGCTCGAAAAAACCTTTTAATATTATAATTATAATATTTAATATTCTCTTTGAATACGAGAGACATTATAATTTTATAAATCCATCTGAATTTTATATATTATGAAATGGTTTGATAATATATTTGGAATAAAGTCCTTTTGGCTTTTGCAATACTATATTTTCCAATCATGAACCTCTTTAGACCCGGGAACTTTACGAGATGTTTGACTGTTGGAGTCCTTTTGACTAGTAATATAATTATTATGTGTAATGTTCATTAATGGGTAATTTGTATCAAAAGCCTTGTTGGTGTGGGATATTTACAATACGTAAATCATAGGCTTTATTAAAAAATTAGAAGTAGTTTATATATTAGGACGTTTATCTTTAAAGTGTGTTTGAGATACGTGTATTTAGCGCTTGAGGTCCTTGTAGATTTGTATGTATTGTATTCTTTAAAATGTGTTTGAGATAGCTGTATTTAGCGCTTGAGGTCTTTGTAGATTTGTATGTATTGTATTCTTTAAAGTGTGTTTGAGATACGTGTATTTAGCGCTTGAGGTCCTTGTAGATTTGTATGTATTGTATTCTTTAAAGTGTGTTTGAGATATGTGTATTTAGCGCTTGAGGTCCTTGTAGATTTGTATGTATTGTATTCTTTAAAGTGTGTTTGAGATAGCTGTATTTAGCGCTTTAAGTCCTTGTAGATTTGTATGTATTGTATTCTTTAAAGTGTGTTTGAGATAGCTGTATTTAGTGCTTGAAGTCCTTGTAGATTTGTATGTATTGTATTCTTTAAAGTGTGTTTGAGATAGCTGTATTTAGCTCTTGAAGCCCTTGTAGATTTGTATGTATTGTATTCTTTAAAGTGTGTTTGAGATACGTGTATTTAGTGCTTGAAGTCCTTGTAGATTTGTATGTATTGTATTCTTTAAAGTGTGTTTGAGATACGTGTATTTAGCGCTTGAGGTCCTTGTAGATTTTTATGTATTGTATTCTTTAAAGTGTGTTTGAGATAGCTGTATTTATCGCTTTAAGTCCTTGTAGATTTGTATGTATTGTATTCTTTAAAGTGTGTTTGAGATACGTGTATTTAGCGCTTGAAGTCCTTGTAGATTTGTATGT